>JAAGKR010000433.1:0-10415 GCA_011419295.1 Clarias macrocephalus
TCAGCTGATTTAATTTTATTGCCACATAATGTTGTTGAGCCACTGAGCAACTGATGCAACCCCAGATCACAACACTTCCTCCAGAGGCCCGTACAGTTGCCAGTATTCGTGATGAGTACATCGCTTCATGTGCTTCCTTTCATACCCTGACTCTGGAATACGGTCAGTCTGGACTCATCAGATCACATGACCTTTTTTTCCATTGTTCCAAAGTCCAAACTTGATCCTCCTTAGGACTAACGTGTTAGTCTTACTAACAAGTGGTTTTCTTATGGCGACAACTGTTTGGCCCCAGTCCTGTGAGTTCTCTTCACATTGTGTGTGTGTGTGTGTGTGTGTGTGTGTGTGTATGTGTGAACGCTCTATTAATCGTCACTGTGATTTCTGCTGTTGATTCGTATGCTGCAACTTTACCAAGTATATAAGGTATGTCCAATCATGGATTTTCCCCCCAACATTTATTCCAGTTTTATTAATTGTTGGAAAGTTCTTAACCCAATTCCTGTAATTCCAATCCAGTAATTTCAGTCATTCCAATTCCAAAAAAATTCTCTTGGGGTGTTTTCATTGCTTAATGCATGTTAATAACTAGACCTTTTTTAAACAGTTACATTTTTTCTTTGTTTTCTCAGGCAGTATAAAGATGGAAGGGGTAAAAAAAAAAAAAAAAAATATATATATATATATATATATATATATATATATATATATATATGTCTTTAGTGTTGAAAGAGTAAAACATTTTCCAAATCTGTGCTCAAAATCCGTGATTATTTTTATTGATCTATGTGTTGATTTGTTTAATATCTTGTTATTTCTTCCTAGGTTTGTCTGTAGAAATCCTATATTATATTATTTAGTATTTATTATTCTTGTATTTACTCTTAACTGTATATCTACTAATTTATAGTTTATATTTATAGTATAGTATATAAATAGTTTATTTAATGTAGACATTCTTTTCCCCCCGAAAGTAATTCTATTCCTCATATGCTCATTTTTTTTTTACACAGTTTACATCTGCCCTAAGTGACATCTGAAAGAAAAATTGTAGTACATCGCCCCCTTGTGGAGAACATTCAATATCTCTAATGTATCACAGACCTTCAAACGTGTCACGCTTTAAGGAATAAAACGAAAGAAATTTAAAAAGTAAGAACAGATCAAATCCATTTATTTTACAACCCAGAGGTCAGAGAGGTCATTTCTGAAGTGACCTGTAGGAACTGACCTTTGACATTTGCAGCCTGGAAGAAGAGATGAGATAGAAAATAAAGATAAAAAAAAACAAACAGCAGTTTTAAGCTGTTTTGCGGATTACTCATGATAAGATTGAGTTGTGTTGAGTGTTTTTACACTTTGTTCCTGAGAGACTCACACGGCCGCTCTTTAATAGGGTCAGGGTTAACGGCGGGGTTCAGTAATATGGACGACGGTGAGAGACGTGACAGGTTTCTGAAGTACAGTAATCATTTCAGGGCAACTAACATGCTTCATGTTCATGCACTCATAAATCAGTGAATGTTATTGTTTCTGTAGTAACGACTTAAACAAGGACCGAATGGCACACGATACTTTCTGATATGGTGAACGTTTTCTGTAGGACGTCATTTATTTCACATTCCAAAAAGGGATTTCTTTGGAAATGACATCAGAGTGTGACATGCTCGCACATTCACACGCTAAAGGCAATTGATCTAATATAGATAGAAGCTAGCTACAGGTACGTTTATTTTTAAAGGTGGGAAGAAACCTGAGAAGACGGAGAGGAAGCCCAGACGTGACCAGGATTGAACTGAATGGTTTAAATATACATACTTAGCATGTGCACATGGCTTCAAAATACAGTTGCATTCGAAATTATTCAACCCACATTGAAGTTTTTTTTTTTTTTTTTGGCCAAAATTACTAACTTGCAGCTGTTTGTAATAAATCAGTGAAGCGAAAACAGAACTACTACAGTATTGGAATTATTCAACCCCTTGATGAGAAACATCTTCCGTCCTTAGCAGAGCCCCATTTAGCTATTATGACCTGCTGTAAATGTGATGTATAGCCAGACACTGGGTTCTGGCAGTATTTCTGAGCGATCTCAGCCCATTCCTCTTGGGCAATGGCCTCTAGGTCAGTAAGATTCCTTGGTTTGTATGCTGCAACTGCTTTTTTTTTTTTTCTTCTATTGGATTCAAGTCAGGAGAATGTGATGCCACACTAGAACCCTCCAATACTTCATCGGTCAGATGAAGGTTGACTATGAAGTATTGCCAGGGGTTCATTGTCCTGCTGGAACGTCCAATGATGCCGAAGTTCCAGCTTCTTCACAGATGGCATGACGTTTTCGTCAAGGATTCTTGATTGAATCTATCTTGCCCTGCAGGTTTCCAGTGCCAGAGGAAACAAAGCAGCCCCAGAGCATCACCACCATGATTCACTGTAGGCAGGGTGCATTTTTTTTTTTTTTTTTTTGCATATGCTTCATTATTTCTCCTCCAAATATACTGCTGTTTCATACTGTAGGTCCGAAAATGTTAAGTTTTGTTTAATCAGTCAATAGAACAAAATTCCCAAACCTTTCATATGGTTTTTAGTTTTATTGTCAGTGCAGAGTGAAACTTCAGTGCCTGCTGCTAACAGATCTTTCTGTAGGAACTTTGCAGTCGTTCCCAGTCATCCTCTGTCTGCCACGTACAGGTAGTCTAGCCACTGTCTAGGCTCCCTACTGTAATTTTAGGAACATTTATTACTTTTAATCTATATATATTTTTTAGATCCTTGTCCATGTTTGTGCCAAGCAATGATCTCTTCTCTTAACTTTACGGACAACTCTCTTGACTTTTTTTTTTTCCATTTCTGTCATGCAGTCAAACACCTCCATCAGCAAATCTCTAGAAAGTCAAGGTACTTGAGGTGTACACATGAGGCATCTAATCTATGCTTGAGACAACATCTGATTTAATAAATGTGTGCTTCAATGAGGGATTTTATTCAAATAATTCTGAGACTGCAGTAATCATTAAAATGGCCATTTTGTGTTGACTTTGGAGAAACCACTTGTTACATTAGTTGTGTTGAGTTATTTAAATTGCTCTTGTTTCACTGATTTATTACAAACAGCTGCAAGTTAGTAATTTTGAACAAAAAATAAATAAATTCAATGGAGGGTGAAAAATTTCACATGATGTGTTAAACCACTAAAAAAAAATTATAGCACATTAAGGAATGAAACACTTGGGGCGTGCTGTAAGGGCCCACGCCCTTTAGGGGCCCCCAGAGATCTGCTTTATTAGTAATAACACTATTAGCAGTAAATTAAAAGAAATTAGAAATGTATCTATAAAAGAGTTACAAATGAAAAAAGATTACGGCTTATTTCTGAATCTCCAGTCAAATCACACCCCTCTCGCTGTATGGTTCAGCCCATCCTACCCAGCAAAGAGTGTCGCAGCGGATTACAGGTGTTGAACTGTAAAAGCAGATATGTCATCGAGTCCAACAAAGAAGCATAAGTCCGGTCATCAGAAACGACAAACAAAATCTTCTGCCTCGAAACTTCTTTTAATTTTTAATTAATTTTAAAAGCTTGCGTTATGTTTTTGCGCAATTATTTGTTTGGCGTGACGCAGCGCGCTTCCGGATGCAAGCCGCCAGTAAACACCGACGAAGAAGAAGCGCTTATGTCACGCACAACGCGGAAGGAGACGCACACAGTTAGCGGAGTATTGATTTGAGGAAGCGTTCTGTTGCGGGATGCAAAACGGAAGGGAGCGATGAAAAAACTTTTATCAATGAAAACTGTTTTCAGCGCTTTAAAGTGCAGGACAAGCCTCAGTTCGGAGCATGTTGACATGCTTACCTCTATGCATTGCAATCACATGCTCCTTTAAAGACTAGTGTACACACACACACACACACACACACATCCAAGAGAGAGACGTTTATATTCTGATGAATATATTGACTTAAAACACAATTTATGGACTCTTGTTCCTGTCCATGGATTTTTGCATCCTAAATGTCATCATAAATATTTCCAGTAAGAAATCAGTAAAGGCTGATGTCATGCCTGAGCTGTAGATTTCGAAACTTTTAGTTCTGAAAGTTAAATTAGTGTTTTTGTATAATTATTTATTTAATGTGTGCCTTAGTTTTTTTTTTATACTTAAAGTCATTTGAAATACCTTTTTTTTTTTTTAGTTTTTGCCTCTGAGAAAAGGCTTTAAAATAAGAATGTATGGCTGTAATGCACTTAATTCATCTCAGTCAACTTGAAGCTCTTCTTTGTATTGTGAACAATGACAATGTTTATTTTTTGATAAAATGCTGTATGCATTTAAAAAATAAAGGTTTTCTAAAAAGAAAACCAATTGATCTTTCTCTTATATATACTCCTCAAAAAAATAAAGGAAACACTTAGTCCCAGTTTGACTTGAATGCCTCTCATATGTGCATGCAAGTTCAAGTCAAACCGGGACTTAGTGTTCCCTTTATTTTTTTGAGCAGTATATTTTATATTGCTATCCGATTACTCGATTAATCGATTACATTTTTGGTAGAATACTCAATACTAAAATATTCGATAGCTACAGCCCTAGTTACGTTTTTCACCAATGAAAATTAAACATGTCATTTTTGTCCGGATATAGATCTTGAATTTGTAGCAAATACGACAGCATTATCTTATTGGCTAACTTTGCTAGCGGACTTTAAGTATTACGACCGTGTAAGATAGCAGATAGCTATTTCACTTATAATAAGACAAAAGTAATAGGTCAGTACTATTATATTAAAAACTTTGAATAGCTAGGTTGGCTTGTATGTTTTGTGCGGAATGGGTGTGGTAGGGGGGCACAACCGCATATTTTGTCATAGGGCCCAAAATTGCTAGCGGCGCCAATGATAATCACTATTGGCTTGCATTGTCCCTACTTGGACTACAGAGGTTCTTGGATGGGTGGTGTGATGACAGTGTCTGGTAACAACCCATCCTATCCATCTACATCGCCTGTATTACAATGCTAGGCGATGGTCGGACACATTAACCTTTGACGCCACGGCCACTGCCTTGGGTGCCTTTACATTGCTGAGTTCTCCAACTTCTTTTAACCTGGATTTATACATTCTTACAATTGTACACCACGTGGCAATTAGCATTTTGTGTTGACTTTGTTATATTAGTTTAGTTGTGTTGAGCTTTTTCAATTCCTCTAGTTTCACTTATTTATTACAAACAGTTGCAAGTTAGTAGATTATATTTGGCAAAATAAATGAAATAATAATTTTCAATGGGGTTTGAAAAAAGTTTGTACACAAAATCATGGCGTACAAATAAAATACACAATCTTATTGAGTACACGTTGAAGCACGGGCTGCGTGACGTATGAGCTCGGAAGCTCCGCCCCCTCCTCTGTTCCAGCCCCCTGCGCGCGCTGGTCCTGTTGTTGGTTCATTTCCTCTCAGAGGCGCAGTGGGGGCGGAGGGGCTGCCTGGCGTGGGATTCAATTACCCCCCAAAAACATGTAACCTGAAATATTCTGTAGAAAACGCAAAAAGGATAAACGGGAGTAACACATAAGAGTCTTTATAGAACGGTTTATATTTTACTTCTGTTTCCCTGAGGCCTGCGGATGGCGAGCGCGAGCGTGGAGTGAGTCTCGCGGAAGGTAAGATGAGAAAGAGAAGAACGGCTCTCCGCTCCGGTAACCGTACGCCTCTCACACACACACACATAGAGGGGAGAGTTTACTGAGCAATTCGACCAGCAAACATCAGCTCACTGCTGTTAAAGTTGCTGAAACTTGCACTTTTGCATCGTTCGCTACAGTTAAACCCTGCTGTAACGTTCGTTTTGAGCGATTTAAACCGTTAACAACCGTCAGTCTCTGTGACATGAAGCCCTACAGCAGCTGAGCGAGTGCTGTTTAGATTCATCCCGAAATACCTCACAGAAATCACACTGAGAGAACACACACTGAGGTCATTTAAAGCTGTCTCCTAACATGAATCAACACGTTATATTCATCACCAGGGACCGCACGATGCGATATTATCACGATGCCGATACCTTGGTACCGATCCGATTTGGGTTGCAGTGCAAGTTTTGCCATTTTATACATATTCTGATAGATTCAGATTCTGTTATCTGAACAAATAGTTTGTTGAAGACGCTGTGCTGTGTGAATAGTTTAATTTGTAAAATACATTAGAGTGCTTCACAAGAAGGATTATATAGGGACTACAGCATTTTACTGCCTCAAGTGCTAAATAAATATAAAGTTAACATTCAGATCCGGGTTCGAGTTCCGCCTCGGAGACTGTGTGTGGAGTTTTCATGTTCTCCCTGTGCTTGGTGGGTTTTCTCCGGGTACTCCGGTTTCCTCCCACAGTCCAAAGACATGCCGGTTAGCCTAATTGACGTTCTCCAATTGCCCCTAGTGTGACGACGAGCGAGAGTAATATATACTCATTCACACACACTACGCACCATTTGGGAACAATGATTAGCCTAATCTGCACGTCTAATATTGTGTGATCTTGTTTTATCTACCACTCAGATTTGTCAGACATCACTTATTTTGCTGACATTAGACGTCACGTCAGATGTACGGCATAACTCTGAAAACACATTGTATAAGGTCGTTGGCAAGAAATGCTCCACAGGCTCTGTGTTGATGAGTTAGAGTATTTAAAAAAAAAATTTTCCCCCCCAGATTTCCTCCCGAATTTAGTCATGTCCAATTCCTCCCTGTCACTAGGGGGGTCCCACATTAAGGCTACCACTACAACTCAGCCGGGAGCGCCGAAGACTATCCCGCGTTTCCTCCGAACCACGTGACGCCAGCCGACTGCCTCTTTTCGAACCGTTGGAGCGGCGTAACACCCTCGGAGGACAGAGCTAAGGACCGAGCTATCCGCTCCTTCCGCTTTTGTGAGCTCACAGACGCCCCTGATTGGCTGTAGAGCTGTGATTAATGTGGGAGCACTAGTACCTCTCATCCCTCCCCTCTGAGAGAGCTCGGTCAATCAGCTCTCTCTAGACCTCCGGCTGCGAGAGGTTACATCATCACCTGGGAATCGAACTAGCGATCTCCGGATGATTTAGCATATCTTGAATGCTTTTGGCTGTTGTGTAAATCAAGCCCAAAGATACAGCCTTAGAATTTGAAACATCAATATTGTATAGTCACAATATCGTTCTGCTTTTGTGTTCTTCGTCTTTAACACATATGTGTCCCTGATGGGAATAATTCCCAAAAGCAATAGGATGGGTTGTTTGGATCCTTTGCACTCCCGATGTTGTCGTTTTTTTTTTTTTCACATGGTACCTAATCGGCTCCAGATGATCTGATTGGATAATTAGCTGCGGCTGACCCGTCTGAGCGTGAAGCAGCGTTTATCCTCCATTTACTTCCAGCTGCTGTTTTTACACTGTGAGGTATGTGTCATAGGGCTGTGCCATTTGCTAATAGTTGTTCAAAACATGGCCTGTTGAAACACTGGCCTAGCACTAAGAGTGAGAAAATACTTTGTCTTTCCGATAATCCAAGAGGTTCAAATAATTTTAGGGTTTGTTTTGCGCAAGTCTGTTGATTGCTTGGTTTAATAAAAAAAAAAATAAATAAATAAAAAAAAAAAGTAATTCTTGGACAGTGTGTTCATGTGCACTGTTACCGTGTCAGGGTTTTAAAAATTGATTAGACTATAGTAGCTGCAAGCATTCAGACGTTCTTGCACCATGGCTGTCCCGGACTTGGAGAGTGATTTTGAAGACCCTTTGGTTTTATTGTCATGAAATGAAGATGGCACAAGAATGTGATGTTAATTAATTTTGAAAACACAGGCCGTTCTGTTCATAGTACGGGTCAAATCCAAACATGAACGTCAAGGCTGAAGAACTGACTTTGAGCGAAAAAAACAATCTGAGCTGAGTGATTATGTGAGCATGGCCTTGGAGTGTGCGATGTACGATTGAGCAGGCGGGGACTCTCGCTTTCTGTCTCTCTCTCACTGTCTCTCTCTTTCTGTTTGACTTAATAGGTGCCATATGTTTGCATAAATACCTTAAAATTTTTTAAACATCCACACATGGGCCCATGCTATCAAAACACACAGTGCCAAACAGCAGCCTGAAAAGAAGCTTCATTAACATTTCATAACTGGATGGAAAATTTACTCCTATTCGAAATGTATTGGTTTGCTTACTGTAAATTTTTTTTCCCCCCTCATTTTGTAGAAAGTGTCAGCCCTCTGCACCATGCAGGGGAACAGAGGCCCAGGCCGACATCCCCAGTCAGTGAATCCGTCCAACGGATCAGCGCCTTACGCCATGACCCGGGTCGTACCCGTGAGATCACCGCCCCCTGTCAAAGCCCTGCCTCCACCACCAGCACGTCCAAAACCGTTAGCTCCTCCACCAGCACGATCGCCTGCCATTCACGTCCCGGAGGCCCACAACCGGCAGCTCATGAAAAACACCTACATCTGCATCGGCGTCAGTTTTTTCACTTTCTTCATCGTGCTCTTCCTCGTCCTCGGTCTGAGCCCCAGAGAAGTTCTCGATGGTGAGATATTTCAAAAAACTTTGTTCTCCACATTTCTCCTCATTTTAAATAAGCATTTAGCACATGGCGCTGTCTATTACTCGCCTAGTACAGCTGATGGACTTTCTGATCAAACCCCTGTTAGTTGCGTCTGAAACAATAAGCTGTTGCAATAAGCATGAGCTCGTTGTTCTTTGTGCTTTAGAGAACTGTCCCGACCACAACCTGATGTTAAGCAAATGGAAACCCGGAAATAACTCGAAAATGGATGTGGTCGTGCGTAAGGGAGAATGGTTCAAACTGACTGCGTCAGCCACCATGCGCTCTCTCACCATCCAATCAGGAGGTAAGGCATGATCATGTGACTGTGTAGTGCATTGCAGCTCTCGATCAGTTGTAGTATGTTCTGAACTATTTCTGTATTCACAGGGTTGGTGGTGTTTGCTGATAATAAAGACGGTTCGAACAACATCACTTTACGAACAGGCTTTATTTTAATTGAAGATGGAGGTGCACTTTACATCGGTGCCCCAAAGTGTCGTTATCGTTCGCATGCCACCATCACGCTAGTGGGCCGCTCAGACGACACTTCCGTGTCTCCCGTTCCCGATTTTGGACGCAAGTTTGTCGGCGTGCGTCCTGGGGGCACTCTGGAGCTCCACGGGGTCAAGCGTCCGTCCTGGACTCTGCTAACACGCACTGTGCCTGCCACGGGCCTGGCGGCAGGCAGCTACACCTTCGAGAGGAACTTTAGCAGGGGGATCAACCTTCGCGTCGTAGACCAGGACACGGGTGCGTTGCTGAGCACCGAACGCTTCGACACGCACGACTCACAGAACGACAGCAGAAAGCTGACCCAGATGCTGCGGTCGCTACCACGCGGGCGCATCGTCACTCTCGCCGTGGGTGACTCGGCCGCAAAGAGCCTTCTCGATGAGACCAAGAGGACCGTCCAAGAGCTTCTGGGCAGCCACTACGTCCATGAGCTCAAATACAGGTATCCTGTAGTTCTAAAGTAATTATAGGAAATGGGAGGAAATCCTGATTCGCCCAAAGGTCCTGGAAGTTACAGGGTTAAAGGGCTCTTATGCACCTGGACGTAATTACTCACAGCAATATAATACTCTGTCTTATAGACAACGCCTATTCGATGCTTTGATGTCAATTTAAATTTTATTCATTAAGACAAATCTCAGTGTGTGCATGCGAAGCGCTAACGGCAGACATATTGAGATCTGCTTAAAACATATATTTACACACACGCACATACATGCGCTCACATATAAATAACCCCAATGTGGAACCAATTGAGATGCTCGCCTTATCCGCGGTGTAATGGGCCACGAATGGACCCGAGTTTCTCTGCAGCATTAAACCCAACTCTATCCTGGCGTCTTGCTTTGGAAAAAAGAAAAAAAAATGGAAGAAAACTGGTCCATGTTTCCTTTCTCTGTATTTGTACAGGAAAAGCGCCACTGGAGGCTTAGGCAGGCGCGTTTCCAGGATGTGTGCTAAAAAATGAGCTGACTTATGTGGTTCTGTGTGAGATGTCTGAGAAAAAAAAACACACAAAAGGCGTGACTGGAAATGACCTGGCAGTCAGGGCAAGCACAAAGGGCAGGACACACACACAGTGTGGAGTGACATTAAGAAACCTGTTGCAAACTTTTCTACCCGTTGAGCTCCAAAGTGCTTACACACACTGTGACCAGGTTCTCTCACACCCACATTCTGTGATTTCTCAGAAATTCTCTGTAACTCACACTTACGCACACACGCACTCTCACTCATCTTTTTTTTTTTTTTTTCTCTTTCTCTCAGCAGTCATGACTTGACAGAGCCTTTGAAGGCTTGGCACGAACCCCCACTAACGCTCCC
>JAAGKR010000433.1:10477-31796 GCA_011419295.1 Clarias macrocephalus
CGCACCCCCCCTAACCCCCCCCCCCCCCCCCCCCCCCTGCACAAACAGAAACATCTGGCACCATAATGTTCAAACTTGTGGCTGGAGTAGGCCGAGTTCTCTGCTCTCTCCGGTTTGCACCACAAACACTTTATACCTCGGCACGCACTAGGGGGTCATGGGCGTGTGTGTGTGTATGTATGTTTCTTTTTTTTAATTTATTTTTTTATATATAAAATTAATGTGTGGGTGTGTGTCGGGGGGGCCGGTGTGATTTATTCCAACCTCAAGGAACTTGGATCAGAGTCTTATTGTGGCTTGAAAAAGTCCACTGTGGTAATTCAAACTATTTTCGGAGTCGTAACATCAAGTCTTCACATTTCGATTGTGGCGTTAGACCATGATGTGCCTTCAGCTCTTCATTATGATGCACATATTATATTTCATTCATTACCATTTGGAAAGCTTCAGTTCCAGCTCAGATTTTTACACATCCATGACACTGGAGACTCCTTCTTCTATATTTAACATGTTAACGCATTAATTAAGACCTTTTGACCAATCAGAATCGAGTCTGTTCTATAACATCGTAAAAAACAACAGCAGGCACAGCACTCTTAAGCAGTAAGCGAATGTAACGTTCACACATGATCCAGGTCCAGTTTCATGCCTACACTTGCGCTGTATTATTATTATTTTTTATATTTTGTGGGAGCAAACACTGACTCCACTTGAATCTGATTAAGACTTGTTTGCTGGAACTAGATGCCGTTTCCAGTCATGTTCCGGAAAAACCACCGCCCTGGCCTCGGCCGTCTGTCCGAGCGCGGCACTGTACCCCGGTGGCTCTTCTTTTCATTCAGCGGGAAATGGCTGTCCTTGCATGCGTTTGGTGTGACTTCGATCGGAAAAAGAACATATCCTGATCGTTTCCCCTGGTCTTCGGACGTCTTGTTTTTGTAAAGTGCTATGTCTGAGTGGAAACGTGTTTACTTTTAATCTTGGCAGACATGTAGCAATATAGACACTGATTCTCTGGAGGAAGATTGATATTAACGTACCATATTTTTTATGGGATTTTTTTTTTTTGCAAAATTATTTCTTGCAATATTGCTTGCATTTTTCGAATCTACCACCTACAGAAGCAGAAATTAAGTGTGACTAAGAATTCACACAAGTCGAAGGAGTCTAAAAGTAGCAGTAGCATTAATAGCAGAAATAAAAAGCTAAATAAAGCCTAACTACCCAGTAAAACTTCTCATGCCAGTAGCACTTCTGCTCTTAAAACGTCCCTTGCACACAAAGTCCTTGTTACATTTCTGTCAAAGACCTGATGTCA
This sequence comes from Clarias macrocephalus, assembly GCA_011419295.1. Taxonomy (NCBI): domain Eukaryota; kingdom Metazoa; phylum Chordata; class Actinopteri; order Siluriformes; family Clariidae; genus Clarias; species Clarias macrocephalus. Next base: position 11,796 of record JAAGKR010000433.1, read on the forward strand.
TCCTGCACTGTGCGCGCGCGCGCGTGTGCGTGCGTGTAGGAAGGATGATATGTCAATAACTGCTGACTTTAAAGCATGGCATAACATACGTTCGCTATTTCCAACCTAGTATTAATAGGTTATTAATATTAATAATCTAATCATGTTAATCATCAAGCATGATATAAGCCATAATCAGTTGGCATTGCAGCTCTGCAGTGCACAGTGCCTGTTTATGCTGCTAATGTTTTTGAGGAAGGAAGAGATCAATTTGTTGACATCTTTCATGAAGCGTGACACTTGTGGTGTGCCGCTTTCCACTTCCACAATGCTGACTGATCGGCGTCAACACTCCACAGCGCGGAGAGCCGAGCACTTCTCAACACCAGAGGACAATGAAGAATAGCCAGCTTATGTCCTAAACATGCATCGGGTTCATGGGGTTCTTTAAAATGACAAGGACGGCCTGGGAATAGTCCAGATACACCACAGTATTGTGGAAACTATTCAGACTTGAGGGTAAGATGAGTAAATGGATGTTTAGATCCAAATCCAGAGCAGTCGTAGGAGAATCCCCGGGTCCAGGCACTAAGAGACTTGATGGTAGGATGGAGGTTCAGGACACGTACTGCTGAACGTACACTGGAGTTGCTGCATTCTCTATTCAGTCAGACAGCACTTGGACAATTTAATCAGGAAGAATGAGGTAGAAGATGATACACATTAGTGCAACTTCACCATTTTTATCCGTTGATCTCAATTACAGACTGGACAGAAGTCGCACACTTAAAGATTTCATTCAGTCGCCTTTAGCTTTGATTACAGACACAATGTGGTGGTCAGCTAATGTGTGAAAATGATTCCTGATGCTCCCAGAAACACTTTTTCACAACCTGGAGTTCTGGAATATGTCCGTGCCATAAAGGAAGAAAAACTCCATATACGTAATAACCTGGTCATTCAGTACATTCAGGTCATCAGATGACTTCATTTTATTGCCACGTTGAATCTAGACCTGACCAAATAAAATAACCCCAGATCATGCAGTAACACGTCCTCCAGAGGCTTGTACAGTGGATACGATGCATGATGAGTGCATCCCTTCATGTGCTTCCTTTCGTTCCCCGACACGCCCATCACTCTGGTATTAGGGTCAATCTGACCTCACCAGACCACATGACCTTTTTTCATCGCTCTAAAGTCAGATCTTTTTGCTCTTATTTTCACTGTTAAACATGGCTCTGGTTTTAGCTGTTGATTTTTTTACCATGCAACTTCATTAAGTGTTTAAGTAACCTCTATTTATGATTTTTTTCTCTTCAACATAAATGTGATCAGTACTAATCCTTACGGGTTTTGATAACGTATTTAGGGGTTTATAACCCAGTTCCAGTAATTTCATCTCCTTAGTTGTTTTCTTTGCTTGATGCAGCCTGATACTTTGGCCCTTTCTAACATGGCGATTTATTTATTTTCCTTTTTTTTTTGGCAAGGCGTTGTGTATAGAATCTGGAAAATATGAGACATATGGTTATTCAAGATCTAGAAAGTGATCTCAAGTTAGCCCCAGATCCTTTTTCTAAAGTTTATTCAATACAATATCTGTTTGCTTTTGTTTGTTTTTTTTTTTTTATTTCATTTTCTCTTTTGCAGGCAGGCCTGGGCGTTGGTGTCGGTGCTCGGTGGAGGAAACAGCTCCTGCTCAGAGGACGTACGCGAGCACGAGAACCACGACACCGGGGGAAAGGCGCTTGCCCGTCGAGACTTTGTCACCGTGGATGGCGTGCGATTCTTTGTGTCTGCTTACAGCGAGTGGCGGAACGGTAAGTCACTAAATCACTTAAAATCACAACTTCTGTACCTGTGCTGTTGATCGTAGCACTTCATCATCAGCGTTTCCAGAGTGTCTTAAATCATGTCTAACTAAACGGCTCACATTAAGACCCAACACACGCTCATTAAGCACTCCTTTTTCGGAGGAGTGGTTTTATTTAGCGCTGCTGACTTGTTCCTGCTGCGAGTACGTTATTCCCCTTTCTTAATCTTATTATTGTAAATACATCATGAATAAAGCACACGGCATGTGCTGTTGAATTAAATAAATTTTCCAGCGTAAACCGGAGCGTCTGTTACGACGTCATCGAATAGCAGCTCTGTGACACAAAGACAGCTCTGTGCATCAAGCTCTCTCTGTGCCACACTGGACTCATCCACCTCCAGCTATTAATACGAATTATCTCTGATGAATGAGCGGCTTATGGCGGGAGGATGAACCAGGCTGACCCGCCGAGAACGACAGCTCTTTAGTCTGGAAACGTTACAGCGTAAATTATGAACTATTAAAGCCATTATCGGCTCGCCTCAGGGAGCTATACGCGATGTAAGGACAGTGTGCTGTTGTGGTTTCTTTGATAGTAGCTGTTTCTATAACACAGATGCACCACTCAGCTGTGTGTGTGTGTGTGTGTGTGTGTGTGTGTGTGTGTGTGTGTGTGTGTGTGTGTGTGTGTGTATTTGGTGATGTTTTTGCGTCTTTGTGTGGAGATTGAGCAATCCATGCATCATGCAAGTTCTTGATTTCGTTGCTTGCGTCAAAAGAAAAGACAGGAAATTGAACTAGAGCTTCTAAAGCTGGAGTAATATTAACATGGACACACAGAATTACAAACTTTTGTGGGTCATCGCTTTCGTTTTTTTTTTTCTTCTAAACTTACTAACATCTATCTGCACCCCCTTCATCAGTCATGTAATTGCCCCCTAAGCCTACTGTTTAACAGCACAACTTCATTACACTACAGTAATTACTACTTTATAGAGATGCGTGTAAAAACAAGTAGAGAACCCAGGTGCAGGAACGAGTTCACATGTAGACGTCATAAAAACCGTTCCTGAGAAACAGGGTGTGTCTGTGCAAAGTCTTTCATCAGCTTAATTTTTTTTATATATATGTAAGATCTGCATGATTAAACCTAATTATCGATTAATTAGAATTTATGGTTTATGTCGATGTTGAAAAATGAAAATCGATTTTACAATTTCACTTTGGTATGGCACCGCGAGCTTCCGTAGTTCGACGACAACCTCCGTCCCCGTTTCCTTGCTAAAAACATTTAAAATGCTGTCAGGCACCTGTTTGATTTTTATTTATCATGTAAGTTGCATGTGGTTTACGAACTTGTCCAAGTGATAAAAAAAAATAGGGCTGTATGATTCTTGACAATGTGAATCACGATTTTTCTCAAACATTGATTGCACTGAGAAAAAAAGTGTTGTTCGCACAGGACTTTCATTTCTCTTGTATTAAAATGAAGGTCACCTTTCCCTATTTTAACGTACATAAATTACGAAGATTAAATGAAAATTATTATTATTATTTTATTATTTATTATTTTATAATAAATATAAGGTAAATGTAACCGTGTTATTTAGTATTTAGTTTACAGTGTAGAATTTATTGTTGTGAAAAGGTTTATTACTCAGTCTTAACACACTTCCAGTAAACTCCTCTGTAGTTTTCACTCTGTTCTCAGAGTCTCAGTGTAACAACGCAAATCAACAGCTTTAATTATCTAATACTTTAGTAAGTTATAACCCAATTATAGGACTGCACGCGCCTGTCTCTGATCAGACAGTAGTGTGTATTTTAGTTGTTCGCGTGTGTTTGAGAGATTTTTAACATATGCTGATAAAAATAACACAGATGCACAATCAGCTTATGCCATGATAAATGCAACAACTGAAGAAAATTTAACACCCCTATATCACATACACGGTTTTGCACGGTGGCTGTAAGTACGGTTCATCGCGATTCACCACAAGTTTTGACTCGTGACTCACCACGAGTCAAACCACGAAGGTGAGATAGGGGTGGAACTGTTTGATACATAAGCATTGAGCGGACGAAATAAAGCATCATTTTGATGACCTGTTTCTGAGTCAGGCTGGAATTGATCACCTTCAGGAAATACACTTTGATAACAACGCGAGTGTGAGTTTGATGGAGTAAGTGAGCATTTAAGCGAACAAAAATAAAATCAGGGTGCAAAACAGTTTTAGGCATGAAAATAACAGCACACTCCCCCACCCCCTGATCACTGGTTAGCTTGTTTAGCTCCACCTCCTTGTTACACGTCATGTGAGTGACAGCGGAAGGCCTGATTGGTTATTTAATAGTGTTTACCAGTGACATTGACTGATACAGCGATCCGGGATTGTTGTCAAGTAAATAAGTGAACTCGTGAATGCAGCGTGATCTGAATGCAGGGAAATACACGTGAATATTCGCAAGTGAATCGCTGTCATTCAGAAATGAGATGGCATTTTTGTATGAATCGTTATTGTAATTTTTTTTCAATTAATGGTGCAGCTCTATATTCTATTTTACATTTTTTTTTTACAACTATCTATTTCATAAAATGTAATTTAGGTCTGCAGCTCGCACTTTACCAATCTCTCATATTTTGCTAGAATAACCAGAACTTGTAAAGACTTGGTAAAAGGTTAGACTATATTAATCCCAAAAAGTGGTGTGATTTACTGTTTTTCTAAAATAACAAGAAAACCTGTTAGTGAAAGTAAGTTTGCACTTTTAGTCCAATTAAGCAATTCATGTTTGGTTATATTGTTTTGCTTAAAAAAAATACATCTGATCCTAATCCTATACCCTCCAGTGCCCAACTCTAATCTTGATATTCTATATATAAAAGACTAAACTTTTTTTGCTTTGTCTCCACAGGTTTCGCCATATCAGGATTCCAAGTGGACGTGGTGGACCAGGTCATCCTGAATGTGCAGGACGACGTGAGCAGCTGGAGGCCAGGAAATCGCATCGTGGTCGCCAGTACTGATTATTCCATGCACCAGGCTGAAGAGTTCACACTGCTGCCCTGCCCCCACTGCGGCAAAACACAGCTTCGGATACAAGGTGTGTGTGTGTGTGTGTGTGAGATTTTCTCTATTTATACTCCATTACTAATATAACTTTCGATGTGCGTCCCAAATAAAACAAACGATGCTGCAAACAGACATGGGAGCGTTTCTCAGATCAGGAGTGATAAGCTCTATCTATCGACTACTAACTTGAACATCAACTTCCTCAGAGACAGGAAAAGGCAGAGGAACCTCCAGGGCTAGACCGACTACCTCTAGGGATATATATACTTGGGATGTTTTTGATGTTTGTGTTAGTGTGCCATTGTGCTTCCTGTGGAACATCAGAGTAACAGCAAGAAGGGAATCTGTTTGTTTCTTCTCACTTAAAGACATCACTTTAACAGGGTCAGTTTATGGTACAAAGGAAGGTTTGTTGTAACATAAGTTATTAGCTGGAGTCTTTCCTGCTACACGTGCGGCTGACGGCTTGTATCACTTCAGCAGTTTTTTTTCTAATAGTGCATCGTGTGTGTCTGTGGTTCAGGGAAGCCTCAGTTCACTCACATGGGCGAGATTGTGGACGGTGTGGACATGCGCGCTGAGGTTGCCCTGCTCTCTAGGAACATCCTCATCCATGGAGAGATGGAGAGCTCCTGCTACGGCAACAACTGGTGTCAGTACTACAACCATGACACCTTCGGAGGACACGTCAAGGTCCGGTGATTCAGAACGATTCATTACGATTGTCATAATTAGGATTGTTCTGTTTTAATTTGTTTGCGTGTGTGTAGATCCTGGGAAATTTCTCCTCAGTGCACATGTCTCAGGTCGAACTGAAGCATATGGGACAGCAGGCAGAGAGGGACAGCAACCCAGTCCACTTCCACATGTGCGAAGACGTAGACGAGGACCGCGCCTACCTGGACTCGCTCTCCATCCATCACTCGTTCTCCCGCTGCGTCTCCATCCACGGCACCAACGGCCTGCTGGTGGGTGGTGCCAAAACTTAAATAAGGATGTCCCCGCACACCGGTGACGCACGTCGTACCTCATAGTATCCGTGCGTGAGGCCGTTAAAATAGGCACACATTAGTGACGTGTGTCTCCTGTGCTGTTTTTCGTGCCGTCTCAGGTCAGAGACACGGTGGGATACGACACGCTGGGTCACTGTTTCTTCCTGGCGGACGGAACCGAGCAGAGGAACACGTTTTATCATAACCTGGGATTAGTGACGAGGCCGGGGACCATCCTGCCCACGGAGCGCAATGACACCATGTGCATCAAAATACGAGACCGGGTGCACGGCGGATACACACCTTCACCCGCCACCGAGTGCAAGTACGAGCGCCTTATCTTTCTCTCTCATAGAATCACACACATCTTGCTTAAAATCCTTAATGACTGTCAGTCCGATAGAAAGTTTATATACTATATATTACGGTGCATCAGTCATACTTTTAATTTGTTTGACAAATCCCAACTTCTGTAATTGCGGGCGGGCCAATCGTCAAGGATGTTTTCTTAAAGCTTAACAATTAAACGTACTGTTTCTTCAGCGCAGTTTAACCAACACCATTCAATTAATATTTCCTCATTATTAAATCTCATTCTGCATGCGGTTGGTTATGAGCATTTTATTAGCTTTTATTTTATTATTTTGTTATTAGTATTTTATTCATCAGCTCCGTTATGCTCCAAAGACGATGTGTCAGTCAGTCACGTGACCACCGGAGCTTTTACAGACCTGAGCGCAAGCTGTACCTCTCTCAAGGTCATTGGAAGTAATCCTACACCCTGTGATGCTTCACTGTACACACTTTTGAATGACATTGTTCACATTTGTCCTTCTCGGTCTCCTCTTTTCTCAGTCCCTCCTTTCTGCCTGCTCTGTATCTCTTTCCCTCGTTCATTCTTCTCATAATCTCTCTATCAGCACTATCAGCCTTCATTTAATTAGACAAACAGTTCCTGCGCATAAACACACTGTACCAAACGTACAGATAGCGTGTACACGTGTACATACAGACGGTCAACGAAATTAAGATAAGAATGATGAAAAATTCAACAACAGCGTGCTGAAACAGAACGATTAACAGCTGTTTGAGGGTAAAATATTCATTCTAGACACCTGGACATTTGACGCACCAGTTAGTCATTTACAGCCGCTAATAAAACAATGAATGATGTACGGTATGTGTCTGTCTGCATTAACGTGATTTTGGTGTTCATTTGTGTGTTCGTGTTCTAGGGCAGTGTCGACGTTTTGGATCGCCAACCCAAACAACAATCTGATCAACAACGCAGCCGCTGGCTCACAGGTGAATCACGCCTATTGATTATTGCTCCCAAGAGAATGAACTGCAAGTTTATCGTTAATAATGAACGAACAGGAAGTCCGGGTGTGATACGGGCGTGATAAGGCCAGTCTGATCAGGTTTAGTCATTCAGGAGTTCAGATTAAAGCTTCTTAATTGGTGACATGCTCCCATAAAATGATAACCAGCAAATAAATTTAGAAGGAGGATGCAGGATCTGCCTTCAGGGTCCACATACAGGCTACAGAAGACAATGTCGATTTGTGTCAATTAATAATCATCATCATCATCAAAAGGTGATGCAGTGAAATAAGATGTTTATTATTTTAGTTGTTCTATAAATACCAGCTTTTTGTTTCTGTGACCAGGAAATAGATGGCAACTATGTGGCCATGTCTCATGTGCTAAAACAGGGGCTCATGCATTGTTTACAAGTAGATGACACCTACTTTATCAAGACTGACATGTAGAGAAGCCTTACCTGTTTTGCTGTGCTTGACCAGGCATGCTTCTGAGTCTACCATCTTAGGATAAACCTGGATTATGTTGCAATGTATATTTATAGTAATAAAATGTGAGATCTCATTGGCTTACAGTAGGGCTTAAAGTCCTGTGACTGTAATATGAGATTATGATGTTCCTGCCTCCCTCCACCTCGCTTATTAAAATTTTATTTGGCAGTAAAAATCATTTTGCATTCCTGTGCCAGTTTCTCAGCGCTTTATTAGCAGAGGGTTATGTAAACACCGGCATGTGGCATCGGTTTATCCCACAGTTATTAGACTGTAGGAGTCCTCTGCTGAGAAGTGACGATGAGCGTGAGAGAGGGGTAGAAAACAGACAGGAAGGAAAGTAAAATTGTGTGTTACGATGGTGGAAACGGGTGACATGGGTGAAGAGCCATATGATTATGATTACAGTAAACGATGAGGTAGCAAGCATGTTTTAAAGTTTCTCCTCAGTCCATGTGTTTGGCTGTTCTACACCATGATGTCATCTTAATCTGGAGATTTTATTTTATAATAATGCATGTCCTATTTTTCTGTCCCTGGTTAGGATGCAGGAATTTGGTACATCTTTCACAATTCCTCGACAGGAGACTCTAACGGGCTCGTTCCCGAGACTAAAGCTGAACTCACTCCGCTGGGGATTTTCTACAACAACAGAGTTCATTCCAACTTCAAGGTAAAACGGGTTCGAGAACCAACTAAAGCAGCTCGGATTTCAGACCGACTTCACTGTTTACAATTATAGCTTCTACAAACATGTATGTGGAATCGATTACAGTGTTTTTATTTGTGCTGGTGCACAAACTAGCCATCTGTTTTATTTGCTGGATACATGCCACTCTTTTTAAATAAACTAGATGGCAGTTCACCAACACACACACACACACACACACACACACACACACACACACACACACTTTATAATAGACCTCTGTTTTCAGTGTACATTTACAGGTCAGGGATTGGAAACGCAGCATAACTAAGTCATCTCAGTCTGTAGGAAATTAACTGATGAGGAGCTCGGAGAGACTCACTTCAGTTATTTAAGTCTAAATTCATTCTAATCTTATTTATGATTGATGAGGGCTGTGAAAACTGTTCACCCAGACTTTTTGCCATTGACCATCTGTTAACCATTTTACACGTTACACATAAATAATATAAACACATATCAGAATAAGTGACCCAGATGCCGTCTTTCCTCCAGGCGGGTCTTTTTATCGATAAAGGAGTGAAGACGAGCAACGCCAGCACTGCAGATCCTCGCGAATATCTCTGCCTCGACAACAACGCCAGGTCTGAATCATTCACACACAAAATGCACGCAATTTGTCACACTTACCAGCTTATCAGACTAATTTTGATACTCCACAGAGACAGTTTGAGTAAATACAAAATGCAATTTTTTAAATATTAATTCATGTATTTAAGGGGAAAAAGCTGTCCAAACCTGCCAGGCCCTTTGTGGAAAAAGTAATTGTCCCTCAACCTAATCACTGGTTGTGCCACCCTTGACGGCAACAACTGCAATCAAGCGTTTGCAATAACTGGCAACGAGTCTTTCACATCGCTGTGGAGGAATTTTGGCCTACTCTTCTTTTTAGAATTGTTTTAATGACTTTTTCACAGAGGCCCAGGCAGGTTTGGGCAGCTTTTTTCCCTCTTAATAAATGAAATCACCATTTAAAAACTGCTTTTTGTATTTGCCTAGGTTGTCTTTGTGTAATATTATTATAATTAGTTTGATGGCCTCGATCGATCAAAGTGTGAGAAACATGGAAAAAACGGAGGAACCAGACTCAAAAGGGAACCCATCCTCATTTGGGTGATAACGGATAACAGGGATTGATCTGCAGTCATGTATAGCATTTTTTTATTTTATTTTTATTATTATTATTTTTTATGTACTGTTTTCACTATGTTTATGTGTACAAGTCATTTGAGTTTATATTAAGCTCTTATACGTCTAGGACACATGGTCTAAAATCATGCTCTAAATCTCATGGGCCATTTTTAATGTGTGTGTTTGTTTATACACCTGAGACCGATGTTCACTATAAAAACATAATCAGTGTAGACGCAGTTTTCTATGCACTCACTCTAACGTCGGTAAAAGAAAACAGTAAAACCTTGAAGTAGCTGTGTGTGATTGCTTGCTTTAAAGCCTGACGAAGTTGTATTTTGTGTGTGTGTGTGTGTGTGTGTGTGTGTGTTGGTTGGTTGGTTGGTTGGTTGGTTGGTTGGTTGGTTGGTTGGTTGGTTCATGACTCAGGTTTCGCCCCCATGTGAATGCGGACCCTACCAAGCCGCGCGTGGCCGCACTCATCGACACGCTGATCTCCTTTAAGAACAACGACCTCGGAGCCTGGATCCGTGGCGGTGACATCATCATAAGGAACTCCGGGTCGGTGGCGACTTCATAAATAAATAAAAAGAAAGGTGTGACGAATAAATAATACAACATGAAAAAATAACACTGTTTTTTTTTTTATTTGCCGCAGATTTGCAGATAACGGGGTTGGACTGTCATTTGCAAGGTACTGTGTGTATTTATATATAATGTATATGTGTGTGTGCGTGTGTATGTGTGTATTTATTTATTTATTTATTTTCAAATTCAAACACGTAGTATAAATAATTAAGATTTTATGTCAGGAAGACTTTGAATCTCATTTATCCAGTCCTAGTGGGCGTGTCCTAGTATTCTATTGATCATGCTTGATTGACATCACTTTGTTCCCGACTCCTCCCATGATAATGGAGTAGTACTGTTCCACATTGCATGCACAAACCTGTGTACATTGTAATAAATAATGACTGCAGTAGTACATCTCAAATCTCTCTCTCTCTCTCTCTCTCTCTCTCTCTCTCTCTCTCTCTGTGTGTCAGTGATGGCAGTTTTCCTAAAGACATCGGCGCCAGTCAGGAGGTGTCCGAGTCGCTGTTTGTAGGGGAAAGCAGGAACCGCGGCACCAGCGGAGGACAGAATAAGTACTGGGGTGTTGGAGGAGTGGACGGCTACAATCGGACACTGCCACGAAACAAGTGAGAGAGATTTAACCCAAAAACATGTTTTATATGAGATCAGTGCCATAAAGAGATCTTACTATAGAAACAATTAGGGCTGAAACAATTCCTCGAGTAATTTGATTACAAAAAAAATTATTGAGGCAAAATCTTCTGCCTCGAAGCTTCTTTTAATTAAGTTAAAAAGCTTGTGCTATGTTTTTGCACAATTATTTGTTTGGCGTGACACAGCGCGCTTCAGGATGCAAGCCGCCGGTAAACACTGACAAAGAAGAAGCGCTTGTGTCACCCACAAAGCGGAAGGGGACGCAAACAGTTAGCTGTGTATTGATGCTTTAAAATAAGAATGTATGGCACTGTAATGCACTTCATTCATCTCGGTCAACTTTGAGCGATTCCTTGTATTGTGAATAATGACAATTTTTATTTTTGATAAAATGCTGTATGCATTTAAAAAATAAAAGTTGATTTTTTTAAAAAGAAAGAAAGCCAATTAATCTTTGTTTCTCTTATATATTTTACATTGCTGTTTAAATAATCAAAAGTACATTTTATCCGATTACTCGATTAATCGATTGGTAGAATACTCGATTACTAAAATATTCTATAGCTACAGCCCTAGAAACAATAGCTTACTAGAAACTGTTTTTGCTGGCCTTATAGATAGATATATAGATAGATGTGAAATTTGTTTTTGTTTTATAACCTTGTGTATGTGTGTGTTTTTGTCATGTACAGGACGTTTCCCATCCGCGGGTTTCAGATCTATGACGGACCAGTTCGGCTGATGAAGAGCACGTTCAGGGCGTACGTTCCCACTCTGGATCGCTTCACTACCGCCGTGGGCTTCAGCCTAAAAAACGTCTGGCAGCTCACACCGAGGAACAACCTCTCCTCACTGTCCTTCCTGCCCAGCGTAAGTACTTAACCTCAACACTTTTAATACGGTACTGTCTCAAATCAAACATTTAAGAGACAAATCAATGTCATAAAAACTTAGATTTTTGTTTCAATTGAAACCTATAAAGTTTGACCGCTTTTCCTTCCAGCCTGTCCCTAAAAAAAAAAAAGGGAGATAAAAAAGCGCCATCTGGTGGCGTCACCCTTATGTGTCCAGATGTGCGCACTTTATTTTTGAGCACCTTCCAACATTGACTAGTGCGTTACTTTAAAGGTTATAAAATGTAATTGTGTGAAAGATACATACACACCAGCTTCACACCAGCACATCAGCTCTAACATGTAGTATGGTGTAGGTTCTGGCCCCTTAGGACATGACCCCACAAGACCACTGGGGCCATGCGGTGGTGTCTGGCATGCAGATCTGTGTGTGTGTGTGTGTGTGTGTGTGTGTGTGTGTGTGTGTGTGTGTGTGTAATATATACACACATTTAGCTGCTTACCTTTATTGACGTTTTGAGCAAACCCTTGTGTGTATCCAGGTGACCCTCAGGGCATTTTTTGGTCGTCCTGGTCAGTGGTTTGAGGACAACGACTTGGACGGAGACAAAAACTCAATCTTTCATGATCTGGATGGCTCAGTGAGTGGTTACCCCGACGCGTATGTGGTGAGAGCTGACAACTTCCTGCTCCAGCACCCTGACTGCGTGAAGGTGCCACAGTGGAGCGGGTCTGTCTGCAGCGGCCGCTACGCTCAGGTGAGGAGACAAACACGATGTCTTGGATAATGGTTTGTTTCCAATCTAATGATCCAGTCCAATCCAGTCTAATAATGAAAAAGAAAAAAAACTCTTGTTGTCTTCTAAAAGATAATACTGTGTAACTATTTAATCTCAGCATTTATTTTTAATTTATTTAATGTTGTGGAATAATTTGATCATTATAATATAAGCTGGTAAAAACTTTACTGTTCATTGGTACAAGCATTTAAGCAAATATTTAATGATTGTATAAAGGACAAATAACATGATTTCATAAATCAGTTCTTAAAATTGAAGATCAAATCAAAAGTTCAGCTAGTTCAGGAATTGTGCAAAATGTTTTATTTTATTCCATTAATTTTAGGTGTACATAAAGACGCAAGGCGTGCCCAACCTAAGCCTGTCGATCATCAGGAACGAGTATCCTGATAAGCCCTTGGTGTTAAGAGGCATTAACAGCCAGGCGGCCCTCTCACAGCAGTACCAGCCCGTTCTGATGCTGAGCAAGAGCTACACGCTGCACTGGAATGGCCAGGCGCCGAAAGAAATCGTCCTCTCACTTGCTAACTTTGACCAGTAAGCACAGAAACACGCCTTAAAAAAAAAACAGTGTAGGTTTTGTGTTCTGTTGTTTTGTAAAAAAAAATTCCTCAGACTCATTGACTCTGTCTCCTTGCCTTGTTAAACTCTTCACTGACTTTTTGACTCTCTAATTCTCTGACTCACTGACTGTTTGACTTCCTGACTGGCAGAGCTGACTCGACTGTGTGAATCTTTAAGTTCCTGACTGCGTGACATTCTGAGATCTTACATCCTTAAAACATTCAAAATAAGCAATCATTCATTTATAACACTCATTAACACAAACCAAAATAATTTGTTTGTGGTGTTATTGTAGAGGCGACTGGGCGCTCATTGGCCTCTGCTACCCTCCGGACACGACTTTCCAGGTGATGTCAGACATTTACGACCGTCAGAAAAACGTGTTCGATGGCATGGAAGACTACGGCACTGTATCCTCTCTGGCCGAGCTGGGAAAGCGCCAACAGGACAGGAAGTACTTTTTCGACCGGGATACTGGGTAAAAGTCTCAAACATGCCTCTGTCTGAAATGTAGGCCGTAATATAGCGGCTCCATACATGTTAATTGCAATGAAGAGTAAATGTGTTTGAAAGTCCAGATTATTAAAGAAGGAAAAACTGTCACATGAGTTCCCAAAACACCACTTTTTTACTTTTAGAAAAGAAAAGTAAAAAAAAAACAAACACAAACATCTGTGATTTTAAACTCTGAGTGTCTCAAAATGTCATTATATAAGTAATCCAATTAAGTGAATCCATCCTATCTGTCTAATTAAATAGGATTATCTGATTAATGAGCCGATAGTCTCTAAGCTCCGGAGGAATCTGTGAGTAAGGATAAACCCGTCCTGCCACTTCTTTTCACAGCCACAAGATCCCTTTGCTGAATGACCATCAATACCTGTGATAGCCGTACTGCTCTTACAGTGTCAAATACAAGCCAGACGTTAAATGTTTATCCTAGTAATCCTTACCTAAAGTGCAGTTCTGAAATGTGAAACCTGATGGGATTCCAGCAGGTTAATCCGCAGCACTACAACATCTGACTGTTTTCTGACGAAAGAGAAATCTTCCATGGTCAATGGGAAGTGGGCGGGGCCAAACTCAAATAAGACCCTGTTTAAGATTTCATTAAAGCAGCACCGTTTAGTCATTCACTGTACAGGAAGCTTGTTTCACTTTTTTTTTTCTTCTTCAAGTTTTTTCTCACACTTCAGCGCTGTAGATACAGTAAAAATCCATGACAGATGAGATTTTTTTTTTTTTTTTCTGTGGTCTCTTCTTCTTTTAGTTTGCTGTGGTTATACACTCGAGCACGGCATCCCCGTAACGGCCACAGTTACTGCTCTACCCGGGGCTGTGAGCGGGTGAAGATCACAGCCACCACGAGCACCAAGAAAACCTGTAACTGCACCGCTGCTGCCTACCCCAAGTACACCAGCGAGCCCAAAGCGTCAGTGCCCATGTCTTCACCTGTCACACAACCCTGCAACAAATGTGGGGCCTCAAAGGTAGTGATCAGCAAAACACTTCACTAGGGCCGGGTTCCTATCATCTGTATTTCTATGGCACTGACCGAATTGCTTCAGTACCGCCGCAAATTGAAAATCACTTCGTTATTCTGTACCAAATAAGCTTAATGAGTGTCGGTGAGCCAGTAAGCATGCAGGATCAGACTCGCATAAAACACAGTGCACTGCTCAGGTTACCTTATTTTGGGGGGAAAAAAAACAAAACAAATAACTGCACAAGTTTGAATGTGAACTGGATCTGTTTTCAGGACCGTAAACAGGTAAAGCTTTTAAATTGTCAGCTACGAATGTAAACTCTCTGATTTTGTGTGTGAACTCTGAGTTAGTTATTTTAAAGTGTGAACCCGGACAACTCTGTTAAGACAGATTGTGGTTTATCGTTGTAAAACTACCTGCAGTGGAAATGTGACAAGTTGCTGAAACACAAAATTAACGAGTTAAAACAGTTTCACCAAAATAAATATATATATAAAATAACTGAGTGTAAAGATGACAAGGAGCTGAAAAATACAATTAAAGATATGGACTATAATGTGTAATGTTTTTCGCTTTTCGTTAAAATGTATCTTACAAAAATTGCAGTCGGCAGGGAAGCATTTTTTTCTCCACTTCTTTTGCTAAGGTTCCCCATTATTACACGCTAAAAACAGATAAAAAAAAAGACCTTCAGAGGGGAACTCGCTTAGGGGCGTGCTGTTATTTCAAACACTCTAGTTAATTATTCCTCTATAACAGAACGCCCTTAAGTGTTTCTTTTATAACCTGTAACAACTGGTGTTTGTCTTTCTGCAGCTGGTCTTCTCTAACGACCCCTGGAACAGCTACCTCCAAACACAGATCAAATCCCTCAGTGTCGCCGATGAGGAGAAGAACGACACGCAAGCATTCATCACTGTGAGTAATAACAGGCTAACTGTGTGCAGAAAAATGTCATTATTCCACCTAAAGCACTAATATGGCTGTTTTTGTTTGTTTGTTCTCCTTTCTTCAGGTAAACACCAAACAATTTAACCTCACTAAAACCGGCTTCCTCGTTGTCACCGTAGATTCCTGCACTGGCAAAGTCCTCAAGAATTTGTTTTTTGTAAAGCCAGACTCCAGGATGGAGCAGTACTTCAAAGCTGAAATTCCAGCACGGTAAGATTTTAGAGTGAGCTAAAACTGATCATGTTTGAGTTCAGTGGTTTTATTCCACTTCTAAAAATGCTGATGGGTGAATTGATGACAGTGAAATTGGTCTTCTTTACAGATAGGTGCTGTGTACAGATTTTTTTAGGCTAGAACTAGGTCTGTGTGTGATCAGTGAGAGGGCGGTGTTGAGACGGGAGGAAGGTTTAGTTTTAAAAGGAGGTTTAAAACAGTTTGGACGACTCATTTTGGCTGAACTCCTGTTGGAGCCATTGATGAAGATCTCAAGTAATTCAGCTGAGAATATGATGTCCCAACTTCCTCTGACCCAAATCAGCCTTCTGCAACCCACTTTATTTATTTATTTAGTTATTTAACAGCTCTGCCCATTTTTCATGAATCATTGGATGGGTGATCAGCCACAGTTCTAGCAATTTTAATTGAAATGAATATGAATTATTTGCAGCAGAGCTGTTCTGTAGAGATATAGTGCAAGTGACGTAGAGTAATTAGTCACCGTTGGCGGTCAAGCACAAGTGAAAGATGGTCAAGTCGTCAGGGCTTATAAAGTTTATCACCCTGATGTGAAAGAAAATACTTTTCTTGATGTGATCCCATTTAATACAGTTTCACCCACAGGGTAATGGTTATTACCTGAAAGGATAAAAATTAAAACTTTCATGCAAATCTTTTCTTAAGAGATATATTCCCCCTGTCTATTGTGAATGTATGAGCATCTGCCAACTTTTTTAAGACCCAAGTTGCTCAAAACTAAGTCAGGCCAGGTTGAGGTGCTGTTCAGAGGAGAGATTGTAAATAAGGATGCTGAGGTTGGAACTGGAGGTCTAGAGGAAGACCAAAGAGGAGATTTATGGATGTACTGAGAGAGAGGACATGAAGTTAGTTGGTGTAAGAGAAGAGGATGGGGTTAGATGGAGGAAGATGATTCGCTGTGGCGACCCCTGAAAGGGAACAGCTGAAAGACAAAGAAGAAGAAATTGCTTGAAACTGCACTTTTTTGGATTTGTGTGGTGTTGAAAATCTGATTTAACTTTGTACACAATACCTGAGGGTAAGTCCAGAAGCGAGAGGTTCATCAGATATAAAACAGGCAATGATGAATGTAAGAACTAAACCAGCAAGACTTTATTTAAATGTGGTTACATTCTGAACATAGTAAATGTGAAGGGAGCAGAACAGCCTGTACTAAGTGTAATAAAATTAAATCCGCTGTTGTGCATTTAGTGCACAGAACCACTTGAAAGCATAATTAATATTTTGGAATGAAGTGCCACAATCCAAAATTATATTCACTTTATATTGTAGTCCTTATGGTCTGATGGAATGTGGAATAGAAACTCTACCATATCACGCATGCATTTAATTAAAATTTTTGACACATAGTTTGAAACGGCTGTCTAGAAGATTTATTGCGTACAGAATTTCTCAACACAAGCACGAGGCAGCTTGATGACTGTAGTGGTGCGAGTCCGACTGTCCAAATGGCCGGTGCTACAACAGTCGAGTGACGGTGTGACGTAGCTGTACAAGCGCTATACGATTGTAACAAACCAACAGTGGGAGCAAATGGTATTTTAATTGTCACTGAAGTGCTTATTAAAAAAAAATGTTTCCCAGGTCAATTGTCCTGCTGGCCTCAAGAGGACAACCTAATGGATTTGCTGGAGTCGCCCAGTATCTCGTCCCCCTGGGAGCGGCCAAAGTGGCAGACCTGCAGGGGAAAGGTTTGTTGTGAAACATTTACAGGAACTCTCTTATTCTGTATTTCAGAACCTGCACCCTGTTTGTTATCAAAGTTATAAATTCAAAATAAACAAAATCTTGCAGCATTTAGACCATTAAGAAATTCCAGAGGGAAAACATAAGCATAAAAGTAATTGAACTAGACCGGGTTTAGTAAAAAACAAACAAACAAAAAAAAACTAGACATCAATTTTTCACACAAAAAAAAATTCAACAAGGATTTATTTCACTACGGTTTTATATTCCAACATTGATTTTTCCATGAGAATGTGTTTGTGTGCTACAGAGAGCGTGCCAGTTGGAACTGCTTCTTTGGACTGCTGACAGATCTCTCTCTCTCTCTCTCTCTCTCTCTCTCTCTCTCTCACCTTGTTTTTATTAGGGAGTCTGTCGTTCTTTGGCTTCAAGGGATCATTGCCTCCACCGTGGGTCTCGTTCCTGATAAACCAGGGTCAAGAGGTCGTGGAAAAATATCTCCCTCTCTCCTTAGATGAATATTCATGCCCTCCTGGCACAGAGCTACCACAACGGAAAGATCTAGAACTGCTGAGGAAAGCTCGGAGTTAAGACCTTACAATGTGAACGCAAGCGATTGAATGTGAATTTATGAACTTTATTTATTTAGGGCGAACAAAACACCTTCGGGGGTATTTTATAGAGTACACTGTGTTTGTGTGTGTTTGTGTGTGTTCATGTTGTCCTTTTTTGTTTCATAGTCCGTGGCACCGACTGTTGCACTTTCGGGGAAAAATTCAACCAAATTATCAGCAGGAAAAATCCGAATTCAAGTGTACGGCAAAAAAATACTTAATGAAGGCACAGCAATGCGAATGTTGAAACATTTCAGCTGTCAGAACTAGTGGAGAAAAAGCCCAAAACAAACGATTCATCAGCTTAAACACACTTAAGCATCCAAACAACCAAAACCTCCACATACACAACAAGTAGAACGCAAACACTTGGGCAGTAGAAACAAGGTGGGAACACACATTTAACCAGAACAAAAACAAAACAAGTGAAAAACAAATAGTTTCATATGCAAGCAAACAGTCAAAACAAGTAGAAAACAAAACTTGCACACACCCGGTAAAACAAGTGGAACTAAAACAACCTGCAGAACAAACACACAACCAGTCAGAACTCAGTTATAGTGTTCTCAGGTAGGTTCAGTCGATCTTGCTTCAAACCTGTAGACACACTACAGCTCATAGAAACCGTTCTAACCAGACGTCCTGATTGTGTAGCCTCATCATAGAGTGCTTCAGTTTTCACTCTGAGAAGCGGCTGCTACACGGCTTCCAGATGTGTGACTAAACTGATAGAGGAATGTATTAAAGAACAACGTTCGCAGTGTTTTCTGCAACATGCAGCTAGACTAGAGATTGTATTCATTTAGCACTGTTCCTTCAGATCCGCTTCCTTCGCAGAATTCCCGAAACTCCGTCCGTGCGAATCCAAGCTGCCTGATGATGAATAATTCCAGACACACGGACTTATTATTCAGTGTGCGGACAGAGTTATTAGAGCTGTATTGAGTAGTCTGACAGGGCTGCGACTGCCAGGTCGATGATTTCGAGACCTGACCTGGGGATCAGTGAGTCAATGATGTGCTGATGAGACGGATACGGAGTTCTTGAGATGCCGTTCTCAAGACGGTTATGTCACTGGAGGTGGCAATGGCACTGAATTTTTGGCACAAAAGAAACACTCTGAGAACCGCGCCCAGTTTATCAGGAGCAGGATGCGTTCGAGTCAGAAACTGAAGGTAGATAGCGTTGTCGTACTTTAAGGCTAATTAGGCAGCAGGCTGTTAGTAAATACACAACTAATAACGCGATTATCTAACGCTCACTTGTGCGGAGCGCCTTCTTAAACACTAGCCTTTGAATCATTTTAAAAGTCATTATCTATACTTGACGTTTCTTCAATGTTTGATTCAGATTCTATGCTTACGTGTTTTCTTCATTTATTTATTATTCTATCTGTTAGACAGTACAGTACTGTTTAAAGGGATTGCTGCTCAAAAAAACCTAAATAAATAAAAACGCCCATAGTATGCGTGTGCTGATATCAAAATTCAGATCTTTAAATAAACGGATAACGAATGTTATCGGGTTCTCGTCCAGTGTACAGTATTAAGGACGCATGCTGACTTCAGATCTGTGCCAAATCAAGGACGTTCAGACGGCTGCGAGCTTGTCTTTATTTAACCGAGGCAGTCTAGGGAAGGATGTTATTTTCAGCTGTCCACGGGGACTGTATAATCTTTAATGTTGTTAATGTGACCACCGTAGCAATTTGCAGGTTAAATAAGTGAACAAGACTTTCATTCGCGCTACCAAGAGTCGTTACCTTAAGCAGAGAAATAAAAACTCACCGCGGCTCATCACGTAACCCAGAAAGCGCGGACTCGTGAGGAACTTACGGCTTCACTTCCGTGTTGGCACTGGAGACTCCTTAGCTGTTAAATTAAAATATTCACCCTCGCAATTTCAACTCGTTCAGTAACAGCGTTTTAATGAAGCTTCTGATCAATCAGAAGTGAGATTTCAGCAGCAGCAGTGGTGTCTAAGACTGTTGTATAACTGATTATCAAAGTATGCCTACCTTCTCAGTATTTACATTTCTCCCC
>JAAGKR010000433.1:31816-44316 GCA_011419295.1 Clarias macrocephalus
AATTTCCCCCCCCCCCCCCCCCCCCCCCTGTGCAGGAGTGTGGCTTTCTAGCACATTCTACAGCCTGAAGTTTTGCACCATGCTCATGCCAGAGCTGCAATAAACACCCTGATGTTTTCAGCCTTACATTTCTACTAAATTAAATGCCAAATTGTCTGTTTTAGCTTTAATGGCAATGACCTGTTTGTTAACCACTGTTTTGTTAAAGATAGACTTGTACTAGAGCCTTTTGCCTATAGTGTTATTTTATACATGTTCAAATGCTACGTTTCTGTTTTCTATACTGTTGCCGAAATTTTGATAAAACATTTATACTTTTTCACGTGCCATTTTTTGTATGTTTTTCTTCTTTAATTAAATAATTTGAACCTTTTCATTTTGTCACATGTACATTAATGCACAGTCCAATTTTTTCCTCACATGTCCCAGCTTGGGGGCAGCGCCAGAGCACAAGGGTCAGCCCTTATACGACACAGGGTTACGGGCTTTGATCAAGAGCTCAATAGTGGCAGTTTGATGAAGCTTGGACTCGAACCGCCAACCTTCTGATCTGTAACACAAAGCCTTAACCCGCTGAACAACTTGCTCTTAAATAGAAAGATTGTGAAACACATGGAGAGAAAAAAAAAGCTATTAATTCGGTGTAGTACAAGATGAATACAAACTGTGTATACACTTTAGACAAGATAATGTGCACATCTTTTGATCCGTTGTAGGCGGATATTTAAAACAGCTGAGAGTTTAATATTCTCGGGTTTAAAGCTAAGTATGATTCAGTGTTGCTCAAAATAGCAAATTCAATCATTGTAATATTTTTTTTCAAGCCTGACATTCAGTGGGATTGAAATGAACTTAACAACCCTTTCAGTTTATAAATACCCATCACGTCTAGCGCTGAGCCTCTGTACACCAACACGCTGAAATTGAAATGAAACATTCAAGCTGTTCGTGAAGCCTTAGTGAGTGAAGACTTCCAGCTTTAATTCAAGGAGTTTAACAAATGTTTGGGCAATTATTTAAAAATTACTGCCATTTTCTTGCTCACTTCCATCTTGGGAGTCCCATAAATATTGGAACAAACTAAGATAAGAAGGATTGCCTTTAATACTTGGATGAAAATCCTTCAAAGTCAAAGACAGCCTGAGGGCTGGAACTCATGAACATGACCAAATGCTAAGTTCTCTCCCATGAGATGTTTGTTTCTTTCATTTAATCTACATATCATTTAATTTAATTTATTATGAAGAAATTAATGTGAGCTCAAGACATTTGCACAATACTGTATATTGTGTTTCAAGTTCAGTGTTAAGGAGATGAGAGTTTTTAGCATAATTTCTGTTTGAGGGGATTTTAACATGAAATTCCTCAAAATGACTGAGTGAGTAGAGCAACGAATCTGCATCAAGTTTAGCGTTACGTTTGAGCATTCCTCTGCAGAAACTATTCGGACGATTCAGAAGGATTTTGGGATTGATGTAACGAGTGCAGCATAACTCATAACTTTTACTCAACACATGATTTGGATATAAAGCCTAATGTCCTGCTCATGACTGGACATTGCTTTTCCATTTCAATTCTATTTATTACTAGACTTAGTGTAAATTTTACAGCTAAAAGTTCCTATAATTTTTTGTATTTGTGTAATGTTTATTATTATATTTGTATTTCCTATTTAATATTCTTATTTTAATATTTTCTTTTTCATGCTCTATTTTTATTTTTTATTACGTTCTTATTTCATATTCATTATTTGAATACTTAACTAATTGACATTTTTAGGTCATGGGCGGTTGTACAAGCATTTCACTTGTACTTTGACAAATAAAATTTGAGCTTGAACTTGAAATTTTTAATTTGAACTTACATTTAAATTAGTTCCAAACTCACATTTAAACCTCAGTTAGTCTTTTGTGTGAAACGTATTTCATATAAACAATTGTCAGACAGCGTTTTGCATCCTTATAATAAGCTGTTACTCGTAGTTGTTAGTTTTCCAGTAACGGATGCCGCAAAGGGTTTTATTCCTCTTATAACTCACCCAACACTAACAATTATTACAATTTCCTAATAACCAAGTCCTACGTTTTATTTATTAATTGAACAAGTTCATGTTAATGCTTGAAATAGAAGAGGCATCGAGGCATGAAACCTGCTGTGTGCAGTCCAGGGCCCGTATTCACAAAGCTTTTTAAGCCTAAAAGTTGCTCCTAGTGATTCTTAGAATTAGGACATTTTCTTAGAATTTCCCACTAAGTCTCCCACTAAAGCATAAATTAACATTAAATCTTAATAAAGATAAAATGAATCATGAAAAATCTTGAATCTAAAAACAGCTGCTAAGGTAAAAATTGTTAAGAGTAGAGAGGAGAACTTTTGGGAGGCTTAAGAGTTTCTCTAGCAGAGGACAAAATGGCGGAAAGAAGAAATATTCTCCAAACACTGAGCGTAAAGCTAAAAGTAAACACAGCTCTTCTGTCCAATTTGGTTTTCTTGTTGTTTTACTTTCTTCCATCTCTCTTGGATTGTTGGCTCCATACTGTACCATCCAAAAGTGCAACTTAAACAGACAGTCCTGCAATCATGTAAACTGGTAAAAGCTGAGCCACTTTGCTCCCATTAATCTGAAATGGATTACAAGTAATAAAATCAGTATGATAAATAAATGTAAGAACTTAATTATAGTAACTACTTTGTGGAAATTGGTTGCTTCAAAAGTAGACGCATTTTCAACACATTTTCACATTTTCAACATTTGGCTGTTTTAATTATCTTTAAAGTAGCCTGTAGTCATGATTATACAATTTCTTCTATTGATTCTATTATCATATACTCTATTTTCACAAAGAGTGCATTTTAAGACCTTTACAGATCTTTTTTTTATCAACCAATCACAGTCCATGAATTGCTGCGTCACCCCTAGCAACGGCGTCAACCCCACCTCCTCACTAAGATAAAGGTTTTTGTACTTTCCTTCCTCAGAGTTGCTCTGAGAAGTTTCCTACGGTAAATCACTTTTAGTTTAGGACTCCCAGGACGCTAGGACTGTATAGGCTAAGACAGGAGCTCTCTGAGAGAATTCTAAGAAGCTTTGTGAATACGGGCTCAGATGCTCCGCTGTGCCGACCCCTTGACTGGAGCAGCCGAGCGAAAGTTTATAACAGCTATAAACAGTTGTTCTCTCACTAGCCTCTTTTATTTCTGTCTATTGAGAATCGAGAGCTCAACAGTGCAGTGGTGTAGACATTAAAAATATAAACAGAGAACTGCAAATACTTTTTTTTATTATTATTATAAAATCAGTTGCTGCTGAATTTGCTTACGTCCAAAAACAATGACTTGGATGGAAACATGGCTGTTGCCACTAAATGCTTATAACGTTTGAAAGAGTGGCACGCTGTGTTTTTTATATAAAAGCTTAATATACAAACAGGCCACATGTGTACATTTAATTATGTGGATGCATTATGTTTAATTCCAGCAGGCAGGAAAATTCCATCGTACTGCAGGAACACCACTAGGGGGCAGAGTGGTGTCTTTCTCCCAGGAATTGTCTTTCTTTTACTCACCAACACGTCCCGCTTTCTCTTCCGTACGTGACACAACAGGTCTTCAATTCCGACCATATTATCCTTCTGTGTTAGCGGCCAGGCGTGAGTGGACTGCAGAGCGAGTTATTCATTTGATTTATTAATCCCTGAATGGATGCTGACATCCACTGATGGTCTTGTGTGGCTCCATCAGGCCTCGTCGCTCCCTCTTATATTTCACTACACTCCCTAACGTGTGGCTTGAATCCAGTTTCCTTTAAATGTTTCACCTGTAGAGCTCTGCCTCATGCATCGTGCCTTTCTACGACCTCGTCCTGTCACTGATCACGGATCACGATGCTCTCGAGTTCTAGATTGGTCATAAGGCCAAGGGGCCAAGTAGGTTTAGGCACGGGGTCAGGTCATGAGGAACTACCGGACTGAAGTGTTTTTTTTTTTAAATATGTATTGTATTTCAAGAGTTTTGCAGTTTGGCATTAATAATACTTTTGGTGCATTATGGGTAATATGACTACATGACACATGACATAAGTGCAGATGAAATGTCTTGTGGAAATAGGTCACTCGCTATGGGTGTGTGAACTCGCACGTCATACAAGTGCTGAATGGTTGTCTGTATAAACGTCACTTTATAAACGCCAGCAGCCTCCTGTGGGTTACTTTTTGTTGAAACTTTTATTTTTTATTTTTTATCAAAAATATATCTGTGAATAAGTAAAAGAAATAATAAAAAAAAAAGATTTGTCCCTAAAAAGCACAATCACTGCTCTGATAAGACAGAAGTAATGTTTCATTTCCCAGCATGCTTTTCCTGAGTGTAATTAAGGCTTAACACAAAGCTCTACAGGAACCTATATTAAAGCAAAAAAAAAGAAAAAGAAAAAAAAAGGCACACCGTGTCTTTCAGGGATTAGGGTCAAATTAACTCTGTTGTCCAGTAAAAGGCTTTAAGTCGTGCCGGACTTGATTAGCACTGCCGGAGGGGGCGTGTCCTAAACCGTGTACTGCTCTAATATTATAAACAGTCATACTAAAATTATTATTATTATATGCAAGCGGATTCTTGCATTATGCTTGTGAGTATGGCTGACATTGTACTCATGTGTGTGTGTGTGTTGTGCAGCAGTTCGAGGATGTTCCCGGGTAGCCCAGGTATGGGGTTGTGAATAATTAAGCGGCCCTGAAAGCAGCAGAAGGGGGCGCTGCCATGGCGACGACCTCCCGCGGCCCTGGCACTTGGTGGGGTAATGTAAATGCCGCCGCCTCTAATGTCAGCCAAGGATTTAATAAAACACACAAACTAACTCGGTTAATCCTGCGAAAATAAACCTAAATCACCCCGCTGAAGGTCTTGGAGAGGGAGCATGTGCATGGGAGACTTCCTCCAGGGCTTTAAGTGGCTCGATTTAGAGGATGTTTATTCTCTAATGTACTTATTTCAACATGTATATTTTACTTCAGACATACACTCCCCGGCCACTTCATTAGGTATACCTTGCTAGTACTGGGTTGGACACCATTTAGCCTAAATCTTTATGGTGCTGTTTTGGTCCATACTGACACGACAGGATCACACAGCTGCTGCAGATGGCGAATCTCTCGTTCCACAACATCCCAGTGATGCCGTGGATTGAGATCTGGGGACTGCGGAGGTGAAATCACTGTCAGGTTCAAGAGCCCAGGATGAGAGGATTTTAACTTCGCACAGAAGGATGGACATGGCCAGGAACAATACTTAGGTTGGCTGTGGTATTTAAAATGGCGCTCGGTTATGTGCCAGAAAAATATCCTGATTACATCACCAGCAGCATCCTGAACCCTTGATTCAAGGCAGGATGGATCCATGTTTTCAACTGCATCAAACCAGGCAACAGTTTTCCAGTGTAACCTCAGGCGTGGTCTTCCACTACTGCTGCTGTAGTCCATCTGCTGTCCATCTCTGATGTGCTGTGCGTTCAGAGATGCTCTTCGGCACACTTCATTCATAACAGGTTGTTATTTGAGTTACTGTTGCCCTTCTATCCGCTTAAACCTGTCTGCCCAGTCTCCTCTGACATTTTACATCAACGAGGCATTTTCACCCAGAGGACCGCCCTCGCTGGATATTTTCTCTTTTTCAGACAGTTCTCTGTAAACCCAAGACACGGTCGTGCGTGAAAATCCCACCTGATCAGCAGTTTCGGCAATATCACTTTAATCATCTTTCCTCCCCATTCTGATGCTCAGTTTAAACTTCAGCGGATTATCTTGATCATGTCTACTGTGAGTTGCTGCCATGTGATTGGCTGATTAGATATTTGCATTAAAAAGCATTAAAAAAAAAAAAAAAAAACACCTTCAACAGGTGTACCTAATGAAGTGGCCGGTGAGTGCACAACCAGGACACAATCGATTTAACACGCAGCAACAATGAGAATGAGAGTTTCATTTATTTGAACTGTTTTTTCCATGATTTAGTTTGTGGTACTAATACTAGAGTGTTTAATCAATCTGCCATTACTGTATATGTTTCATTAATATTTTATTTCTTAACAACATCATGCATCATACTTTTACATGCATCATACAAGCAACTAAGTACAAACTATATAGTATACAGTATTAAACAATGATATACTGAAAGAAAGAAAAAAAATCAGTATCTCAGCTGGCTGCATGGTTGTATAGTGGTTCGCATCGTGGCTTTGCACCTCCAGTGTTGAGGGTTCGAGTTCCACCTTCAGAGCTCCACTCTACACTCTGGTTTTCTCCAGGTACTTTGTTTTCAATGTAAAGACAGGCATTTCAGGTATTTCCAAAATTCTCGCAGTGTGTATTGTACATGTGTGTGTGTGTGTGTGTGTGTGTGTGTGTGTGTGTGTGTGTGTGTGTGTGTGTGTGTGTGTGTACCCTGCCTTGTTCCCTGAGTCCCCTGGGATAACCTCCCGGCTTTCTGCAACCCTGTACAGGCAAAGCGGTATAGAGTGAGTGAGAGCTTTATTAAAGTGTTATTTTATGATTGCTGTAAACCACTGAAGTGTAAACCATTCCATTTCTTTTTTTAAATACGCAAGTAGTCAATTATAATCGAGTATTTGTGACAGCTCGACACTCTACCAAAATTAACCTGCTTCATAGAGCAAATAAGCTCTTACGACATATCCTGATACTAATTAAGCTATTAAGAGAGAGTGCGAACATTGAGAAGTGCAGACTTGAATGAGTTCAGAAAATCAGAGCAGGAATTTAGATTTAGTCATTTGGTGTGAAGTTTCCAGACAGGTTCGTAACTCAATAATAATAATAATTAAAAAAAACAAACATATAATACGTAAAAAATTTTGCCTTGTATTCGTCACATAAAGAAAAACATGAGATGAAATTGTGGAATAATAATAATAATAATAATAATAATAATAATAATAAAGTCTTATGATAAACACAGTACAACGATTTGCATAGTGTGCTACTTTTATTGAAGTTTTAGTAAAACCGACTTGCTTCATTTCATGTTCATAAGGTTAATAATAAATAAATTAATAATAAAAAAAAAAAAACAGGACTTAAAAAAATGCTAGCTAGTGTCAGGCTCTGTAACACATCCTAGCTTGCTAAGTGTATTTAATTAATTTGAATCAGTAATAAGAATTTGTAGTGTAAGAAAATCTGAGATATTACATTAACATCACCAAAGGTCCTGAAAACAGATGCTTTCATTCATCAAGCACAGGGAGAACGTGTGAACTCCATGCACACAGACACGCAGTGCAATACATGGTGTAAAAACATTTAATCCGATTTAAACAAGTTTGCAAGGAAAGGATTGCGAAATATTGTAATGCAAATATATGTACAAGTGTGCTTGAAAAAGTAAACAAAACAAATATAAATGAATAGTGCAAGTGCTAATACTATAGCAATGAATTATGTATTATGTATAAAAATTTTCGGACAATTTTTGACTTTCTATCAAATGCGATCAATTTGAAGAGATACAGTATAGTGGAATCTATGTGCACGAATACTAGGATCATTACGGCTCAAATTAGTATGTGGCGCTTCTGTGTATGTTTCAAATCTTTTATGCTTTTATTTATACTGTTTTGTATTTATTATTGTTTTTAGCAATTTGTCATGTATTAATTATACAGAGCTACAGAGGGTATTATTTTTTTTTTCTCACCATTGTTGTGAATTGTTTCATGTTTAATGGGTCCATGTGTTGCAAGAACAATGATATGTTTATGTATTTACATTTTATTATGGTGAGAAGGCAATGCTTTTAATTACATGCACAGTTTTGTTGGGGGGGGATTTTTCCCCGATTTTCTCCCTAATTTAGTCGTGTCCAATTCCTCCCCGCCACTAGGGGGCTCCCACATTAAGGCTACTACTACCACTCAGCTGGGAGGGCCGAAGACTATCACGTGTTTCCTCCGAACCACGTGACGCCAGCCGACCGCATCTTTTCGAACTGCTCGCTCGCACACCGTTGGGGGCGGCGTAACACACTCGGAGGACGGCGCTATCCGCTCCCTCCGTTGCGCGAGCTCACAGACTGGCTGTAGAGCCGTGATTAATGTGGGAGCACTAAGTACCTCTCATCCCTCCCCTCTGAGAGAGCTCGGCCAATCAGCTCTCTCTAGACCTCCGGCTGCGAGAGGTTACAGCATCACCTGGGAATCGAACTAGCGAGCGCATCACCTGGGAATCGATAGGGCGAGCGCTTTTACCGCTGCGCCACTCGGAGGCCCACATGCACAGTTTTACAGCCTTCGTCGTAAGGCGGGGCCCTAGGCGATCTCCTGCACTGCCTGTTGGACGGGCCGGTACTGCAGACCCGAGACGGGAATCGAACCCGGTACCTGGACGTTCAAGGCTACAGTGTTAATCACTAAAACTAACTAATTCTAAAAGTGAATTGCAGAGGAATCTACAAGAAACTCTAACTGCAGCTATTTATTTCCTTAGCTCTGCATATAAAAGCATAAATTTTTAGAAATGCTGAAATTGAAATGAATCCAAACAAAAATAAATGTACCGTATGCCACCTTATACGGTATTTTGCTTCTCGGTGTGTTATGGAGTGTGAGTGTGTTTGCGAGACTCTTTATGCTTTATCTCCTCTCTCACGGGTTTGGCGTGATTCTCACACTCATTTGGGAACCTCCGAGTTGTGAGTCAATTTTCAGTTTTATCTCACACGACATATAGAACAAAACAAATTACTCAATATTACAGAATGAAAAAAAATATATATATACTGTATATTCTCACCACTCAAAGTCGAGGGAGAAGGTGAAGTTTATGATATGACAGATATAGTTTGCATAATAACTTTGCAACCAATTTTTATTTTATTTTATTAATTTCAGAAATAATTAATTTCAGACATTTAAGACTGCCTAGGAATCCTTTTCTGGTCTGGTTCATACCGTCACACTCACACTCCCCTCACTATAGTATGTTCACACTGACCTGCATCCATCACACAACCTGGTGACGCTCTACTCAGAACCTGTTTAAAAAAAAAAAAGAAGATAATTGTTGATAGTGTGTTCAGTGATGAGGTTTATGGATGATGGATTTTTATTGCCCGTTGCCATGGAGCTGTCTGTCGTGTGTGGGTTCAGCATTGCTCCATTCGGTCCTCTGATGGGTTATGGATTTTTTTTAGGTGGTTAGAAAAACACCCTCGCTCACTGTTGATTGGATTCCAGCATCGCTTAAGGCCTTGGGCTCTCCCCGCTTTCACTCTGGCTCACTTGATTCATTTCGTCTCGAGTCGCTAATGTGCCTGACTCACCTAATTATGGATATCACTAGACACAATCATCACCAGTTTCACTCTCGATGGCATCTTCAAAGTGCTCCGGCAAAGGACCGTTCAGGAAATGGTATCACAATAAGCACATTGTCCTTTCTGCTTTACTTTCTATCATGGATCTTTTTTTTTTTTTTTTGCGATTGTATTTAAAAAAAAAGAAATGCGTCATTCAGTTTCACTGACAGGAACTTTAACTGGATTTGTAGTTGGGATTAAAATCAAGTGGTACAAAAATAAAATCGATGAAGTTTTTTTTAAAGTCTGAGATTTAAAGACTGCAAATCAAGATGAACTTTTTATTAGCTATTTCTTTACGTAACTTAATATAAGGATTTTTATGAAAGGGTTAGAAGATTTGGATTGACAAATTCGATTGGTAAGACAGTAGTTTATCTTATTGTTCTTTGGAAGCTCAGACAAGAGTTCCAGAGTATATACAGTATATGTACACCCATTTTAAAATGATTAGGCTCTGAATCAAGCAAAGAAAACAACTAAGGAGATTTAAGAAAATTACCGGAAGAGGTTTTAGGACCCTTCAGTTTGATCTCCAATCATGAATGGAGATCACGTAAACACTTGTTGTTAGAACTTGAAGTCGCATGATAAAAACCAACAGGAAGAACCATAGCTATGTTTAATCGTAAGAATAAAAGAATGAATCAGTCGCTAAACAGCTGTGTGGCCGTAAGAAAACCACTCGTTAGTGAGGCAAGAAGGATTTATTGTAGTTTGCTAGGGGGCATAAAGATTAGACTTTGGAGCGATGGAAAAGGTCACGTGGTCTCATGAGTGATGGGCGTGTCAGGGGAAGAAGGGATGCACACATCATGCATAGTGTCCACTGTACAAGCCTCTGGAGACTGTGTGATGATCTGGTGTTGCTTCAGTCGCTCAGGTCGAGACTTATGTGGTAATAAAATGAAGTCAGCTGACGACCTGAATGTACTGAATCACCAGATTATCACATCTATGGAGTTTTTCATACCTGATCCACAGGAATATTCCAGGACTTAAATTATGAAAAAGTGGGTGAAAATGAAATCTTAGATGATCTGACTTTTTTTTTATTATTATTTTTTTATTAACTGAGCTTGTTCTTCTAAGCTAATAGCTGTTTTGCAGATATTCTATAATTAATATGAAACAACCACATGTGGAAGATATAGTAGTTAAAAATCCTTTATTGCCAGGATTTCAAGCAGTGGTGATTTTTAGTGTGTTTGGCATCCTGGTGACCTCCACCTCCACTTTCACTTAGGGGTGTGTATAGCATATAGCATTTCAAGGAGTTACTGATTTTGACCTGAGCTGATGCACATTTGACCATTCCGTACAACCTTCGAGCAGAGTGAGCAGAATTAATTGACCTGCACGGTGACATGAGAAATGTGTAAAAACGATCGTGCATATGTTATCATCATTCTGAATTTGCATTTGCTTTTTCCTGGCACTCTGCGCCACCCCTGCAATAGGCTGCCCTGGGCGCCTGCCCATGTCGTACATATCTAAATCTGCCACTGCTTACCAGACTGGAGATGGTAGATTTCTCAGCAGGTATTTGTTTGTGTCCTAGATCAATAAACAATCACACAAAGTTTTGAAATCCGCTGCGGATAAAGAACTGCTCAGAGGCCTTCATTGGATGTGTCAAGGTCAACCCTCTGTAGCAGGCATGTGACCTGTTTAAAGTCCTGTATATACTGTATGATCAGTGTTAACCCAAGGACTCCATTAAAAGTCAAACTTTTACTGTTCTTTGCTTCTGAAGTAGTCATTGTCCTTCATGATTCCATCCACTTTGTACAATGCATCAGTTCCCCTGGCAGCAAAACAGCCCCAGGTCATGATCCTAATGTAATTCTACCTTGGACAAAATAGAAGCTTTAAAGCGCATTAGTGACAGGGTTTTGGGGGATAAATGCCTTTTGAAATGCCAAAACATTTCTCCAGAAGACTTTTTATTTGTCAGCGTAGTCAGAAGCCACATTTTTAGCTTAAAGGTGTGGATTTTGGAACGGATTGCGAATTGCATAAAGCAGGTTAACGTTAAGCTTCTGGAGCCTCAATCTTATTGAAAACTTTGTGGATCCCACTTAAAATCTCGTGTCCGTGCCAGGAATCCAAGAAATCCATTTCAACAAAGCAAATGGTCAAATATCCAGTGAAAATTTTGCCAGTTGCTTGTTGATGGCAAACACAAGCATCTCCTGAAGGTGACACCTGCTGTAGGTGCTTCTATTCTGCCAGATGCTTGCTGTAATTTTGATCAGCGTCCGGTTTATACCAGGTTAATGTCTTCAGTGTTTGTTGGCGAATGGATAAAGATGAGTCTGAATAGGCAAGAAGAGTGGAGGTTAAGTCATCAAGCACTTCATCAAGGCATTGAGCCACCAAAAATGAGGGATATCTGGCCTCACACCAGTTTCATCAAGCACTGTGCATCAGTTAAAGAACTTGACCAGATTCTTCTTAAAGCAGAAAAGGTTATTGCTGAACTGTGCAGTATTTCTCTCACGTGTTTAATCAATATTCCTTAACTGACATTTTTGGTAAGTAAAAGCACTATTTTAATGAAGTTTCTTACACATAATCATTTATGAACGTTTATGGCTCGCTCACTTACGCACACCTTTACTAATGTACAGCACATACTGTAATATGATGGTGGTGTTAAATGTACATGTTAAATGGTGGAATTCTACACTGGACAAAGTAGAAGCTTTAAAGAGCATGTTATAGTTGTTCTAAATAAAAATAAAAAATGATGTGGTTGTTTCTACATGCACAATAGTGTGACCTCAGTATTAATTCATGGTGAGGTTTGTACAGGATTTGCAAGTTTAACCACTTTGAAATTGCAAAATCATGACCGATGATCTGATACAATGAGGTTTTTTCAGTCCATTCTTTCTTTGCGTAATGCCTCGGTGGTGAAGGAGCACGGATTTGTTTTGTTCATCCAAATTTTCTGGCCATGGTGGATTTAGAAGCCAACTGAATCTACGCCGAGGATTGCATTACATTTGACAAAGCATGAAAATGAACAGGATGAAAGCAAGCGAGAGGGAACGTGGGGAAATTTTAAAGGATATCTCAAAATTGAGAGAAACAAGGATCGTGTAAGCAATGATGCAGCACGTAAA
>JAAGKR010000433.1:49316-204939 GCA_011419295.1 Clarias macrocephalus
TTATCTTCAGCTGTATATTTAGAGTCTTTACAATTATTAGAAAACTGTAAAGAAGCAAAGAACAATAAATGATTTAAATAAACTCAAACTGGAAAAAAAAAACGTGTAAATTAGATTTTAATTTCTACATGCTTGTAGTTTCTGGATTACTGAAACTGTTTATCAGTAATTAATTAATTTTAATTATTATGCATTGAATGACATCCCTCATCAAAGTCAATATCACAAATATTGGCACCCTTTTGCAAACGAAAATAAACCGAAGTTCTGTTGAAAATGAAACGCAGCCAAAGCCTGAGAGTACACTTCTGTCTGCAACAAATCTAAAAAAAGACAAGAAAGATAAAAAAAAAAAGGATAGAGTTCTGTGAAACTTTTCTCAAATCAATACAGTTTACATTTCAGTGTTATACTTTATTTATATCAAAAAAAAGTTGAAAAAGTTTACAGTTTTGTCTGGACATTGGGTCAGAACTCGCTCTTTCAGTGATATCTTTACGTTTCATACACTGGAGGACCCGAACCTGTCCGTATGTATGTCTGTATGTCTGTATGTCTGTCCAGCCAGATTTTATCATAGCACCATGCGAAACTGGCTTTAAAGAATTTAATGACACTTTGCCAGTTTGCCTGAAGTTAAACCTGTGCCATGAACGTAATCAAAAGGTTGAGTTATGAGCAGTTCACTGTGTAGCGTACTGTACCTGCGTCAGACTGTGAGTGCGTTGTACTGTACATCAACTGCTGGACAGAATTTATTGAAACTTTTATGCTGTTATATTTATGACAGTTACTGTATGTGCTGGATTTAATAATCTACTTTAAAATAAGCTATGAATAAGCAATGTAAACAAACACCGGCACCAATAAATATTAAATAGAAAATTTCAACTTATTTATTTTTACTAGGATTAGTTCACAGTAAAGTGGTATAAGTGAATTTTAATGCACTGGAGTGGTTTGAAGACAAAACACAATTTTTGATTCTCATTTCTGATTCTCTCTCTGATTACCGAACAGAGACGGTGTTTGGATGACGTAAACAAGGCGTAAGATACGCAACCTTACAAAATGTAATTTCTTCGTATTAATAAGTTAGACATTACAGTAAGGCAGACAGATATGTACGGTACGTGGGCTTCAACCTGAAATAATAATATCACTGATTACATTAAAGCTGATCTGCTTACTTTAACTTTTAAACTCTTCCTACAAACTCTGTTCCCATCAACGACGGTTCTTACGCAATTACCATACTATACCACTGGATTTAGCTTCATCACTATACCACTGGATTTAGCTTCATCACTATACCACTGAATTTAGCTTCATCACTATACCACTGGATTTAGCTTCATCACTATACCACTGGATTTAGCTTCATCACTATACCACTGGATTTAGCTTCATCACTATACCACTGGATTTAGCTTCATCACTATACCACTGGATTTAGCTTCATCACTATACCACTGGATTTAGCTTCATCACTATACCACTGGATTTAGCTTTATATTAGTGTTTGTTCAGTAAATACTGCAACAGTTATTGCAAAAACAGCAGCTTAGTGGTTAGGACTAGCGGGTTAGGACTGGGGGTTTGAATCCGATTATGTGTAGTGTGTTTGGAGGCGGGGTCCTCAGCAACACAACTTCCTCTTACATTAAGGAATGTCGTCGTGAAGTCATAGGTCATTGAGACCACTCCTAGATGCACTATTTTATTCATCTCCATTTTATTAAAATAGGGGCAAAACACGTTTGACATTTCAAAACAGCCCGCCTTTTCCAGAAAAAAGATTTCCATTTGCATTTTCATCTC
This sequence comes from Clarias macrocephalus, assembly GCA_011419295.1. Lineage (NCBI taxonomy): Eukaryota > Metazoa > Chordata > Actinopteri > Siluriformes > Clariidae > Clarias > Clarias macrocephalus. The sequence goes on from JAAGKR010000433.1 coordinate 51,138, forward strand.
AGTAAATATTGTTGGCCTTTGAATAAAAAGAACAAAAATAAGAACTGACTTGTTTTTGTTTTATCTCTCAATCCACCAGAGAACAGGATCAGATGAAAAGGAAATCACAAAACCGAAGGGTTCTGCAATCACTCGGCACCGACATGAAGGTAGGAACTGATGTCCAGTGGTTTTAATGCTTGCACGCTGATCATGTGCTTTTGGATGAGCGGCTTCACTGAGGTCTGACGTTCATTTGTGGGAAACGTCCTCAGCACCTACAGATGACAGAGGCACATGACGTGCGTGACGTGACAGGAGACGTACGTTTAGGTTAATAAATGAATCTGATCTGGATCCTTCTCCGGCTTCTTAGACCTCAGATATTTTTTGCTTGACCAAGAACAGTGAAGTGAAGGCGAAAGCAGTAATCCAGGTGGATAGCTGAACAACTCCACAACAGCTTTAGATTGCATTCTGACTCAGTAGCAGCAGTAGCTGTTTCTTACGCTGTAGAGTTCTCTCATGGCAGCTGACCAACATTGCCCCCGAAAGCTTGTTCTTGGTTCTCGTTTTCTTGGCTCTGGCAACCATGTTTTTTTTTTCCCCTTTCTTTTCTTTCAAGTGAAATTACTTTGTTACTTCCAAGTACAATGAAGTGGGCTGACATGGGGGGGATTTATCAGCAGGTTACCAGCACAGTTTTTTTTTTTTTTGGCTTTCAGGTTAAAAAACAAAATGTCAGTCTTTAAATACACACACACACACACACACACACACACACACACACACACACACACACACACACATATATACTGGTACTGCTAAGAAGTGCCAAGCAATAACAATGGAGACAAAAGTGAAAATAATTGAGAGAATAAAGTGAGGTGAAATCGTTTAATTATCGGCGCAATTCTAAAGAACAAGATCAAGATCATGGAACATGTTAGTTTTATACTATATATCGTCAATTATGTTAGTAGACAATGTTTATTTGACTTACGAACAAATTGCACTTACAAACAAGCTCTTGGAATGTAACTTGTTTGTATGTTGGGGAATTACTGGAATTACTGGAATTAACCAGGTGATTTTTTTTTTCTCACCAAGCTTCGGGAAGGTCCAATGTGTTTGTGATGCTTTTCTGCTCACCATGGTTGTAATGAGTAGACACAAAAGTCACTATAGGCTTCCAGCTGGCCATTCTCTTCTGATCAAGGCTTTTCATTTTCCTTTCACATCACTGATGATCACTGGACTCTGGTCACTGAGATAATAATTTCCCCCTGTGGTTTATGATGTCGATTATGAACATTAAATAAAGCTCATGACGTGTAGCCATATTACTCTGCTGGCACTTGGATTTCTTACTTGGATAATTGCATCATAACATGCTTGGTACTGTATGGTTGGATTTTACACAAATGCTGTTGTTGGTCTTTCGGCTGCTCCTGGCAAGGGGTCGCCACAAGCTTGGCACAGGTTTTACACCGGGAGTGCCCTTCCTGACGCAACCCTCCAATTTTTATCCGGGCTTGGGACCGGCACTGCATCCAATGGCTTTGTTTTGGACACTGGCTGAGAATCGTGGATTTTACACAGTTAAAGTTAAAGTTAAAGTCACCTGTAGGCTAAACATACACTAAACCATCCAGGTCCTTTTTTTCATTCAGATTAATAGCAAACTACAACTACTGTTTTCAATCGGCAGGTGTAATCCTTTTTCTATCCTTCAGCTGACTACCTGTATGAGTGTGTATCATCTGGAGTGTTACAGTCATACTCTAGAGACGAGGAAACCCCTTCAGCCCACTCCTGCCTCTCTGTCTCGTTGCTATCCGAGACCACAGCCACAATCCCAGTGGATTCTGTTTTCAGAAGGTGATGCTGTAAGGTATTCAGAGACCCACACAATGATAATAATAATAATAATAATAATAATAATAATAATAATAATAAAGCAGCCATAACAGACAAGGTGTTTCACAGACAGACATCTTGGTTAGAAGGGCCTCTTTTTGGTTAGAAGGTTTTAACTCAAGTGCTTAAGACTTTTTTTTTTTTTTTACTCATTCAGTATCCAGAGGTTTATAATGCAGGGAAAGCCTTGTTAAGCTTTGCTAACGGTTAGATTGCATTCTTGTGACGATTAAAAGCAACGGAGACACAGGAGGAAGGAAAGGAGACCGGTGGAGGAAAACAAAGCAACAGAAACCTTCTGGGAAAAGGAAACGTTTTTTTTTTTTTTTTTTTTGCCTCCAGTATCTGTTGTGAAGAAACGGAATAAGAGATGACAGAGGGATAAGCAGGTTGAGGACTATACAGAGGAAGCGATGGAGCGATGGAGTAACCTGGAGGGGAGTGACGAAGCGAGTGAGAGAGAGGGAGCACGTAAATGAGGGTTGAGGGAGCGAGAGAGAGAGAGAGAGAGAGCGAGAGAGGGATGCTGGACTTGGATCATGAGTGACTCGCTCGAACGTGGCGATTGTCTTTGCCCGCTCAATTTGAAGCCATAGGGAGGCGGGCGGCAATTCACCTACCTGGCAATCCTGAAAACACACATACACACAGTTTCCAGAGCTCTCTCTCTCTCTCTCTCTCTCTCTCTCTCTCTCTCTCTCATACACACACACACACACTCGCTCTCTCTCCCTCTCTCTCTCTCATATGCTCCCTTCTCTCTCTGTCTCTCTGGCTGAAACGATAACTGAGGCAGCACCGGCACATGCAACAGGGTGCGGGAGGCAAACTCATCTTGTCTCCCCCCCTCCCCCCCCCCTTTCTCATGAAGAGGAGGGGAATGAGGAGAGAAGGAAGAAGAAGCGAGTGCAGGATGCACTAACACCCAAGCCAGTTCCGGAGAAAGAATTAACAGTCAAGGGTGTTAAAAGCCCGCTTTCCAAAAGCAGCTCCAGATTCCTGTTGCAACGGCAGCTCGGCGTTCAAGGCCATGACCAAGCGCAAGTGGGAAGGCAGAAGAGAGGGCTTCAGGGTGAACACAACCCGTGAGGAGGTGCAAGGTGCAGGCCGCCCCACCAGCAGGGGGCGCTTCTCTGAGTCCTGGAAGAGGCTGAGCTCCAGACAGGGGTCCACCAAGAAGTCAGGACTGGCAGCGCAGCAAGCAGCGGTAAGCACCGGAATGGCATCTGTCTGTGGCTCGACAGGTGGCTGGCACAGGTTGGCAGGGGGATGGCAAGTGGATGTGTGAGGAAAGGAGAGAAGGCGGAGGGCAAGGGTTTGGGTTGCCACATGTAGAGAAGGGGCGAGGAGGGGGGCAGGAAAGACTCTGGCTTAGGCAGGCTCACCTAAAGGTCCTTGATCATGCCTGATTAGTTTGCTGGCAGAGTTTCAGTATGTCTATCTGTTCTCTGTGAGCAAACTCCTACATTTTCTGCAATTTCGATTTCCGTATCTATCTGTAGGAAGACCAAAGCGGGGAAACACATTAGATGTGGCCGAACATGTGCAGGAAAACAAGAAACGTGAAAAATGAGCTGTGTCATATTGATAGAGGACAGGGTGATGAAGAGTTATGAGATTGCTTTTGGGGTGCTGCTGCTACACCTCTTGTGCTTCTTTGCTGGAATCCATTCTTCCTGCGTTTGTTTAAAGCATGCCAGTGCAGCGCAGGCCCTCTGAGTCTCATAAACCTACAAACTCAAAGTTATTTCCCTCCAGACGCACATCTGAGAGGAGGTATTTTGTTAGATGGTTTGTGCGTGGATCAAACAGGGCCCTTCGGAAGCTTTAGAGCATCGTCGGTTTTGCTCATATCTGCCTTCTGGAAAGTTAGCGAGTGCTGGAGAGACCTTCATCTCCAACTCTGTTTCTCTCTACATCTTTTTGTGTTTATGATCATGGCTACTCCTGAAAACTGTACTTGTATTTCTCTCTCTCTCTCTCTCTCTCTCTCTCTCTCTCTCTCTTTTGCTCTCTTTGTGGTCTCGACTCGAGTGTACCCTGCAGCAGTTCACGCGTCCTGGACCATCTGTCTTGCATCACAGCCTTCTGCTGTCTTTTCCCTCTCCAGTTACTGATTCATACTTTTTCACTTCCAGCACTTTGGCTTGGGACTTTTCAGAAACCATTTACATTTCTTAGCACCGTTTCTTTTTCGTTTTTGTTTTGTTTTGACTGCTTTTTTTTTTTTTTTTTTTTTAAACCCAGGAAATCTAATTAAGTACAGCCTGTGTTATTGCTACTGGCAATTTTTAAATAATTGCGGCAATTATAAGGCAATTAGGGAAAGGATGTAAACTTGCTGCCAGTTCTTTGTTCCATAATAGGAGAGACTTTCAACAAGAAATGGGTTAACCAATCTGAAACCATGATTTAGACTCTTAGCCTTTCTGTTCTGTCTCTTTATTGTCTTTAATGTCAGTTTGAAATGACGAGGTCCTAATGCTAGGATCTTTTACGGCTCCATTTACAGTACATGATGAGATATAGATATTTTCTCCTATTCTAAAAAGTAAAGGCTGTCCTGAACTGGTATATTATTCATTGGTATATAATCAACATTATATATTTATATTAACATATACTGTAATAAATAACCATATAATATGATTACCCCCACAATATGTATCAGTCATAATATGACATTATTTAGATTAAATACCTGGTTATTTTGACTTCATGGGTCATATTGCTATATTAATCACTAAAACTAATTTATTGATTTGTTAGCTCAATTTGAACACTTAAATTTATGAAAATGCATAACGACAAAAATATTTCATTTCGACTATTCATATTTACCGTTCTTATTTACACTGCAAAAAAATATCAGCAAGCAAACATATCTTTTTCTAGTATTTTTTTGTTATAAGGATAAAAACTAAACTTACAAACAAACAATAAACTGAATACAAGATAAAAACCTCTTTTTAGTTTTTCACAGTACTGTGCAAAAGTCTTGAGCCGCCCATTTCTTCATGTCAAATTAAATGTTGTGGATAAAATTAAAGAAATGCAAACAAATGTTCAAGTCAAGTCAAGTCAGCTTTTATTGTCATTTCAACCATATACAGTTCAGTACAGACTGATGAAAGGTGCCGCATACAACATAAATTAACAAAAAGCTAATTAACTAGCTAACTAAGACACCTCATTAACTGACTAGCTACAGTAAGACACAACAAATGAACACCTTCAATTAGCTAAACTATCTAAGTACTATACATAAGACAGCAAAAAACCATAAGTGCATACTGTCTGCAAACAAGAGCAGCAACATGACAGCGCCTCGACACAATACAAGTGCCTGAAAATACCATTTAAAAATCGGTTGTTTATGTAACAACCTCAGCAGCGACCTCATTTCCCCTCTCATTTATTCCAACCACTCAGGGTTCAGCATCACCAGTGTACTAATCACCGGCCTGATCATCTGCGCCTGTCTCTCACTGGTTCGTGCCTGAAGTTAGGTACAGGGACTGGATTGAAAATGAGAAGCAAAAACGTGCAAAAATAAGAGCCAAAAAAGTCCTCCAGGAAGCCCTGAGAACTATTCCTCAGGCCCAGATTAAAAATACAAGAAAGTCTGGCTCTTTTAAAGAAAAATATGAAGAAACGAGGGGCCCTCAAGACTTTTACACAGTGCTGTAGCATACAGATTTTTAAGCATATATTTCTTGTTCTGTTGCCAGATCATTTTTCTTATTTCTAGAAATAAAGGCTTATAATAAGCAAAATTATCTACCAACAGAACAAGAAATGTATCCTTAGAAATACAAGAAATAGGCTAAATAAACATATTTAGTTTGCTAAAATCTTATATTAAGAAAATGTATATAAACCTAAACAAATTCAAGATATTTCCATTTGCTACAGTAAGTTGTCAAATTGTGCAATGTTACAAAAACAGAGATTCAATACTAAAAAGAAAAAAAAAAGAATTGTCACAGTGACATCAGATGAGTTTTCCCAGGACACCATGCATTTTGGCAAAGTTTACAGAAAATTACATTAAAGGTTTACTAAAGAAAGAGAACAAAACCTAAAGACAGCACCTAACTTTGTTGTTTAGAAACTTACTGTATCTAAACTTATTATATTGCAAACCCACGTTTCTACACTGAAGTGGCTAATTCTCTAGATGCCATGCAATTACTTAACTTGCTATACTAATAAGTCAGATTTAGCTAGCTATTTTTGTTTGTCTCTTTGTGTCGTAGGTGGCACAGTGGCTTAGTGGTTCGCACTGTTGCATCACACCACTGTGGCTGGAAGTTTGAATCTCGCCTTTGGTCTCCTTGTAAAGTTTGATTGTTCCCCCAGTGCTACAGTAGGTTGTTTTTCTCGAAGGTACTCTGGTTTACTCCCACAGTTCAAAGACATTGGCATTTTCAAATTGCCCATAGGGTTGCACACTGGATGTGTGCTTGTGCCGCTGCGATGAGTTGGCACCCCACCTTGTGCCCCTGATTCCCTGGGATAGCCTCTATGCCCTCATCTACCCTTGGCATAAGCTGTAAAGATGAGGGATGGACGAATGGATTGTTTCCGATGTTGTAATTGTAAAACATTACATCTTGATCTTGTAAGCATCAAGACACTTGTATGACTTCACAGGTTTCTCTCGAGTGTAACACTTTATATCGCAATTCTGGCAGCACTTTACTTTGAAGCCCTTAATAATATGCTGTAATGGCATCAATATGGCCGTAAGGGAGCATAAAGAAAAATGAAGTAGAGGGGCCAACTAGTTCCAGTGACCTTTTGTGCAGGAAGTGTGATTTTTTTTTTTTAATGCTCGACAGACTGAAAGCACATGAAGTCATAAGCACTAAAGTAAACAGTGAAAAAAAAATGTAGCATGCCAACACAGCTATGCTCAAACAGCATGCACGAGCCAGACTTTTAGCTAGTGTCTATGATGGGGAGCAAGTGTGTGAATGTGTGTGTGTGTGTGTGTGTGTGTGTGTGTGTGTGTGTGTGCATGTTTACATACGTGTGCGAATAACAACCTTAGCAACTGTAACTTAGAAACAAGAGTTTTCCATGTACCCATTGTTCCTTTGTATCACTTTAGAAGCACATCGTGTTGCATCGTGGGATGGTGTTATAGCGAGCAGTAAATATAAGAACATTCTGTTTTAATGGCAGTCACCTTTCAGACCAAAAATATGGCACGAGACAATTATTAGCAATTCAGAGAAGCAACGCTTCAGACCCAGCAGGTCTTCTTTTGTTTTATAGCACTACAATTTCTACTTTACGGTTTTTAAAATGATTTTAGTTTAGTTTAGATAATGCTTTAAATCATGTTTAGTTAGTTAAAACAGTTACTAGTTTAATTTATTGACATGATATAAAAAGCACCAGGGTGGAAAAATTTTATTTATTAGATTTATTAGCTAGCTTACACAATTATAAAGCCTCGGTTAGCTGGAAACTGACTAAGCTAACATAAATAACATAATAATATAGGGTGAGCTACTGGGCGTAGAATGAAATCTCATTGCATAACTGGAAAAATATAGATCGAATACATACTGAATGTGGTCTTGATGGGATAAAATCGGTAAATGAGATTAAGCTAAGCTTTCTTCACACATCCCGGCTTGTTCGGAAGCTGGGGTCATTATACGGTACATCACGCCTAGAGCAGACAGGGTTAGGAGCCTTGCTCAAGGGCCCAACATTAGCAGCTGAGTGAAGTCGGGTCTCAAACCGCCAACCTTCTGGGCCTTAGCCAGAGCCTTAACCCGCTGCCCTGTTAGATTTATCATGCACATATAAACGCTCTGCGACATTAAATAAAAGCACAATACTGAAATTCCGTAGGCCACACAAAACCCTTAACCTACTTTACCCTGAGGCCCCGTTACCCCTCTTTACCCTCATGTCACTTTCTCTCTCTCTCTTTCTTCCTCCTCCAAACATTTTGTTCCTTAATCCCTCTTGGTTCGCTCGCAGTCAGGGGCAAACGGATCAGTTGGGAATTAGCTGCGAGTGCCCCGTAGAAGATTTGAAGTTGGGCAGATTTCATGCTGCTGCCGCAGGGCATTAATCTGGTTTGGATGTAGGTTACTTTTAGTTGTCATGGAGACCCTCCAACACAACAGAACGCTTTAACGTCAAGTTGTGTAGTGGATTCTCAGAAAACGTTAATGACTTTGTCTTAATATAGATGCCGGAAAGGCTTCTTATTCTTTGTTCTGAATTAATGCTGTGGTTAGGATTGCTAGACTGGTTCATCAGCCCTTAAATGATTTATTTTACTACTTTGGCTTGGTAATATTTCCTCACAATAATCTCATATGGATGATTAAGCACCTTTAAAAAAACAGTCAGTTCTAAATGTTTTAATGTTTAGATTTATTTAGTTTAATTAATATGGAATAAAGTCACTGTCAAAAATAATCGTGCGTAAAAAAAAAGATTTGTATGTAGTTCTGTGTTTTGTCCGAGTTGGATTCCAAAATCTACAGCCACGACAGTTTACAGATACGAGATTTTGTGTGTTTGTTACAGTACAACTCTGAAATATATGACATTGGCGTTTACACACAAAACTCGTTTTTACAACTCCTTAGTTACACGGACAAATTGCGAAATTACGCCCACGAATGTAGTGTGTTAGACCATTTCAGCACATGCGCCCCGCCACCGTTTTAAACCACCGGTGCCGAAATGACATTTTAGCAGGCGAACGCTCTCTCGTCGTCTCAGGTACGTTTTATTAAAAAAATTTTCCCCACAGATTCGGACATGTTTAAGAGAAGTAAAATTAAAGATATGTTTTTTTTTACCTATAGTAGGTAAGATTTAAAAAGTTTAAAATGGTGGACGAATCGATTCCTCTTCCCTCGGATAGTAATGTCTGTGCATGTGGCCTTGATGATATATTTTTGACAGTGGTGTAACACCCAACATTCGTGGGTGTAATTTCGCAATTCGTCCGTGTATCCAAGGAGTTGTAAAAAGAGTTTTGTGTCTGTAAACGGTCAGAGTCGTTGTACTGTAACAAACACACAAAATCTCGTATCTGTAAACTGTCGTGGTCGTAGATTTTGGAATCCAACTCAGACAAAACACAGACTTACACTAAATCTTTTTTTTTTTTTTTATGCATTTTTGACAGTGATTTTATTTCATAAATTAATAAAAAAAAACAATAGCTTTTATGTCCACAAAATGTTCATAACAGCAAACCAGTTTTTTGGATAGACCTGTTTGTAATGTTCTTTATCCTGTTCAACATCTTTAATCCTATTTTAGCATGCACTGTAATGCATACTGGCTAGGAGACAACAGATTTATACAAATATTAAATTATTACAACATTCTTGCTGACAACCAACACTATACGTTCTAATTCTAAATCAGATTTATTTTTAGCTAGGCTAAGATGAACTAGCAGCTCTCTCTATATTAGCTTTTCATTACTTATTGTTGTTGCTATGGATGCTGATTAGCCGCTAAGCAGAGGTAACACCTCTGTTATTAACAATACAAACCAAAATGTGATGTATACTTGCTAGCTAATTTAGATAAATGCTGTTTGGGGATTTAGCAACTTGCTAGGTTTGTTAGCTAGCTTTTTTTTTTTTTTTGCTACATAGCTAGCTGTTTAACACATATGTTCCTTACACATTACCCTAAGCAGTAGTATAAACTCTAGTTTAGATAATAAACTCAGTAGGCATTACTAAACAGACTGACATATTAAGTATTAACGAAGTGCCTTTGTTCTGAATGCATCAAAAGATCTGGCTAGTTCTCATCTTTAGCTATTGACTAGTTTATCTGGAGACGTTTCCAAACCTTGGAGATTCTTGAAAGTGTGAACCAGACATGCTCATTTGTCTTCATGATTTCAGATTTGACAAAGTGTTTGGTGACAAAAGTGTCGACTTTTGTTAGGAAGGTGCTTTTTTTCATTGGCATATAGTCTTGCAGAGTGAAATGTATATGATTAAAATATTCATATGTACTTTATCGCAAATAAATTATTCAAAACCAGTACCACTACAGTGAACCATGTACTCTTGGGTACACTAACAGGGGCACTTGTAGTTTTTGTTTTGATACCCATCCCGACACTGTGATAACGTCTTTTAAATTCAGTTACCTTTCTTTTTATTTTATTTTTTTTGCTTTAACCTGGCGGTAGGGCATTCGAAGGAACCTAATCCGATGTGAGTTTAACCAGCTCGGGTGGGTATTAGCTCAGCTTTCATGACTCTTGGGTTTCTAATCCTGGTTGCATTTATCACAAACAATCTCCCAGCCTCCACCTGAATAACAGGCGTGAATTGGAGAGTTGCTCTCGGCTGCAGAGGCTCCTGATATCTAGGGACAGAGAATCTGGCAGCTAAGCCGGTCCACTGGGATGCCAACAGTGCTCGTGGCATTCTAATGAGCTTACAGTCCTGCCAACACACTGTTGATAAAAGCCTCATTTGAAAGTCCAGGATCAACCACCAGTGACAAAAAAAAAAAAAAAAACACTCTAGGCTTGGACACTTCTGTAATTAGGCGTGAGCATATACACTCACCAGCCACTTTATTAGGAACGCCTGTACACCTGGTTGTTAATGCAGCCATCAAACCAGCCAATCATGTGATTGCTGCACAATGCATATACAGTTCAAAATCATCCACCTGAGCTGGGCAGGTGAAAATAGGAAAATCTGACAGATCTGACATCCGACGTGTTGCATTTTTTAGATGCTTTTCTGCAAGAAAAGAAGAACTTTGCTTTAAAATCCTATGAAATTTCTAAAATATGCAAATCAGTCCATCTAACGCCAACAATCAGGGTCATGATTAGAGGTACTGGTGATATTAAACTCGCTTAAACAGTGTAACAGACTTGTTTTCCCAGCTGTTTTAAATGTCCAATAGTTATGGGGCAAGGACCTTACATACATACAGTATCATGAGCATGCCGGAATGACGTATCGATCCTTTGCTGGCTGTATGTAACCCTTTAAGGCTGTTTTTTTCCGCATTGACTGATGCAGATTAAGTTCATATTACCATTGCATGAAAATTCCATGAATAACTAAACGTTAGTTTGCATATTTTTCTCATACTAATTCCACACATAGCTAGACATCATGAACCAAATTTGCATTGATTAAGCAAGGTCAAGGCTTATTTCGGCATGGTTCTTTTGCTTTTGATTGCGTCAATTAAGCCTGAGGAATGACTAATAATTTTCGTCTTGGCACTAAATAAATTCCAGTCACAGAAGAGCCACTCCAGCACTTGCAGGATAATTTGCTTTTTAGAAACTGATTTAAATAATAATAACAAAAAAGTCACAAAGAAAAAAAGTAGAACCGAACTAAGATCTTTTTTTTTTTTTCCACACTGAGAAATGCTTAAGTCTGGCCCTCATATCCAATCACTGAAAATTAATTGAGCAATTTGTGCAAAAATGATTAGCTGCTGTGCTTTCACATCTGCCACATGACTACAAGACAGAAAGAAAATCTGGAGAAAGCCCCTAAAGAGATGGCACAAATTTGGGGTATTACAGGGGTGCCGAGACTATTAAGCCTTTAACAGACACCTGAAATGAACTTCATTCTGATCTTGTTGACCTACAGATTTATATTACTTCAGAATGGTACTACTAATAAGAATTTGCAGTCTAACACCCATGACTTAATAATACCGTGTTTACTTGGCAATTTTGGAATGAGTCTCCAGTTTCAGGGCTTTATACTGTATCAGCTGGTAAAGATCTACAGTAGGGTGATAAGAGTAAGATACGAGTGATAAAATGTGGCGAGCAGTCTACAGCACCAGTGTGCTTCCAAGGGTTTAACACTCATTCTGTGTATCCAGGTCCAATATTTAAAATTGCTTGTGATAAAGATTATTCTAATTATATTATTGATTATTTACGGGTCTAATTACAATACTTCTGCAGCATCATCTAATGGAGTACAATTAAATTTTAGACTGCACCGTCGTCTCAACCACAAGCAGAGGGAAACCAAATTGTCTCAGTCCTGGTTACTTTAAATTAACAGCTGTTTCGGAGCTGGAAAATGAGCGAGGAATCTAATTGGATTGAGTCTCATATGAGGCTACAGCTAAAAGCATCAAGGCAGATAGAAGTGACACTTAATCGTTGAAAACCTTAATCCTGTTTCCTGTAGGTGGGTTTTTAAGCTAAATCACTTTGTCCTATATACTGTATATAATATAATATAATATAATATAATATAATATAATATAATATAATATAATATAATATAATATAATATAATATCCTTCTCAGGATTCAGGATCTGGGGTCTTATAATGACAGGTTTGCTGTCAAATAAAAGAATTTTATTTAAAAAATTTTATGCATCTTTTTATGCATGCTGGTTTGCAAAATGATAGGCCCTAAGATCATCTTTCTGCTTTTATTAGTTATTTTTCTTTCCAGTCTATGAACACTCAACCAGTGAAGAACAGCGTTGCATAGTATACTGTAGGAATACCTGTTTTTTTGTTGTTAGTTTAGTTATTGTTGTGTGTGTGATAATCTTGATCCACAATTGATTGACTTGAAACACAAACTTAAGTTTTGGTCCTATGAGCATATACTTTTCTGAATCAGTTAGGCTTTCTATTTCCTCCATCAACAGTACTGTAACAATCCTCCCCCTAACATTGAGATACTTGAAACAGGAAGTAACCTGACAATCATGAGACAATCATGTTACTCAGGAAGCAATACACAGAGCGGTTAGTTTCCACATCTGATGTGGATCACACCATGCTTTGGTTAAAGGAAGGTCCAAACCACTGATTTCAAGAAAAAGAGGGTTCAAGGATCTGGCTGCCCCAAGGTTTGTATGACTGTACTTCCTCAAATGTATCAAACTCTTTGGACGAATGGGTCAGAATCTAGGGAAAAAAGCAGAAAGTGTGAAAAAAAAAGTGTTGACATGTACCGGGACACGTCCATGTGGCGATACCGTGGGGGAAGTCTGGTGTCTGATGATGACCATCTGGCCAATCCTGTAACTCTAATGGTGTTGTGTAGCCATCTTGTGGACTAACCACCTGTAGGAGAAAAGCTGGAGGTCAGACACAGGGACAGTCGGGGGTAGTAATGTAGTAGAAAGTCCACACAGACTAGAAACACCCTCATTAAACCTTCCTTTAATGTTTTGCATTTGCTATGCTTTTAAGCATCATGTACTCTGTATTGTCTTGTGTTTTGAAATAAAATTCTGAAACTATTGTACAGTATACAAGAAGATGTAACCATAACCACATACTGTATGCTGTTCAGTGCGCTTAAAAGTTTGAACAACCCAGATGCTGATGACCTCACTGTGTGCGTGTGCGCCAGCAGGGCAATTGGAAAGGCCATCATAAACACCATTACATTCACCCCATAGGTGCTGCGGGGACTGACTTTATTGCCCCTTGCCCCCATTATGGCTAATAGCACAGTAGCTTTGGCAACATGGCTGATGCAGAGAATATGATGTCAACCCGATGCTAGGTGAACGTGGTATTTCCCCGCATGCCTCTGTGCCACAGGGTGGACAGGTCCATATCGGGATATAAGGGAGGGGAGGGGGTAGATCACGACACCATTTCAATGTTTTCCTGCTCTTACAGCTGACGGAGAGTTAAATTGTTAGAACTGGGCGAGAATCAGAGCGCTGCAGCAATACGGGTGCACTCTGGGATTAGGGGAAACCCATCTGTGGTTCACTGGCAGCAATATGGTGGAGATTGATCAATTATGTCATTTCCTCTGGGACATGAAATACATAATAGACTCTTCAGAGCTATTTTAGTCAGCTAGCACTGCTTTTATACTAAATGCTTTATATGCTATTGACGTTTCTCTTTTTTGCACGTTTATGCTTTTCTTCATTCCTTCACTTCTTTTATTATTCCTTTCTTTACATTATTTCTTCCTTCTTACATTCAGGTCTTTTTCCTTTATTGTGGAGATCCTTCCTTCCTTCCTTCTCTTACTTACTCTATAAAATCAATCCTACCATCCTTTCATAACATCGTCCCTTTCTGTATTTTTCACTTTCTTTCTTTGACCTTTCAATCTTTTCTTCTTATTTCTTTCTTTTTTCATTCCTGAGGAAGATATTCTTGAGGAAGAGCTCTTCAGGATTCATGAAGGACTTTTTTGCCTCTCATTTTCAGTCCAGTCCCTGTGCATGTGCAGTTTCAAAGGAATGTTTTATGTTTGTTAAGCCACACAGTGACCTATGAATCATTCAAATATAAAAAAATATTTTAAAATATCTGAACCAGTGGGAGGCGGCACGGTGGTGTAGTGGTTAGCACTGTCGCCTTGCACCTCCAGGGTCCGGGTTCGATCCCCAGCCAGACTCGATTCCCGTCTCTGGGTGCATGGAGTTTGCGTGTTCTCCCCGTGCTTGATGGGTTTCCTTCGGGTACTCCGGTTTCCTCCCACAGTCCAAAGAGCATATTAGGCTAATTGGCATTCCCCAAATTGGCCATAGTGTGTGAATGACTGTGTGAGTGTGTGTATGTGTGTACCTGCGATGAATTGGCACCCTGTCCAGGATGTACCCCGCCTCGTGCCCTAAGTCTCCTGGGATAGGCTTCAGGCCCCCCGTGACCCTGAATACAGGATGATGATGAGTGAGTGAGTGAGTGAGTGAACCAGTGTGAAACAGGTCATCAGATAGATCTTCAGGCCAGTGAATAATATGCAGTACTGGTGAGGTTGGATGCCAAGTGGTAAAGATGAGAGGGGAAATGAGGTTCCTGCTGAGGTTGTTACATAAACAACCAATTTTTTTAATCTTTAGGCATTTGCAGCCTGTTGCAATAAAACAATTGTTCCTATTTATTTAATATAATCTACATATTTTAATTTAATATTAGGAAATATTATAATATACAATATATTAATATTGTTTCATATTTTTTATTGGTCATTCCGACCATTCTGGCTCCTCCCATGCTTTCTTAGCATAGCTCCTTTCTTCCTAGTTTCACTCCTTCCCTCCTACCCACTCATTGCTGATTGTATATACAGTACAAAACCATACTCCTGCATACCACGATATACTTAAACGGACAGAGCATTGCACAATGTTATAGAATTAAATAGTGGCATTTAGTCACATAATACATCCTGATCAGCTTTACATGCATCATTAAAGTGAATGAGGTTAAACCGATGAACTGTTTTGCGGTTCATGATCGTCACATATTGTCACAAGCAAAATATATTTGCATAGTATTAAGGAGGTGATTGCACTTGATGGAGGAGACTGGGCACTGGAGGAGAATACAAAAAAAAAGAAAAATATATATATATATGTATATATTCCTTGGTGCACTTAGAGATGGTGAAAAGTAAAGCGAATTGATTTACACAGCAAACATCCTCATTTTCACCCGAATCCATAAAACTCATGTCAGGTCGAATTAGCTTGCACGGCTCATAGCTACAAAGCAGAAGAGCGGCCGTAATTAAACATTTAACACCGGAACCGCCGTCCAGTCGAACGTGACCGCATTTGCATAATGAGTTTGGTCTGTGCCATGGATTTATAATCAGATTCGTGATTAACATAAAGCATTTTGTGAATTTTGGCCCAAGTCAAGGAGCTGAACTGCTTTCTCGGTTCAAGAGGCTTCTCTGGAACGTTCTTCAGAGGGAGCATTTTCTTCAGACGGAATACTTGAGCAAATGTGGGATGTCCTCATTTTGTTTAGCAACAGGCTTTTCAATATGCAGAACCGAATTTCCCACTTAAACATAGTAATCACTACGCCTTCTTCTAATGCTGCTGGCCATCGTGACATAAACGGTTTTAAGTGTCAACTGCACATTTTTTAGAAGCTTTTCATCTGAGACTATACTGTATGTTGTCGATTTTAGGATCCGTGTTCGAGCACCGCCGTCAGTGGGTTGCCACGCCGCATACTACCCTGACACCAACCCGGTCCCACAAGTTGTGTGCGGATCGGATGGTCTGCCGTGGCGACCTCTTGACGGGAGCAGCTGTAAGAAAGTTTCAAAAGCATTTTAATTGTTGTAGTTTGTCCTCAGATAACTACATCTCAATTGGTAGAGCAGATCTACACAAGATACAGTACATGAAAATATTCAAATGAAAATCTGACAATATGGGATCATGCACAACATTTGAAGCTCTTTAATATTCGCGATTTTTCTTTTCTTTCTTTTTTAGGGTAAGGGTGAGTTTTTTTTTGGGGGGGGGGGGTAATTGCTCAGCTCTTTGGTTGGTTGTTGCTATCCACTAAGAGATATTCACTTGTAAAATATCACGTAATTAAAATCAGAATTCGAGATCTTTGCTCATGCTGGAACACCTGCCACATGGCAAAATATGTGTGTGTGATTTGCATAAAATATCTGGAGCTTGTTTGACAGATTGTGTGAGTGTATCCTCCAGAGCTTCAGAGATTACAGCGCTGACAGCCATCCGGGGAAAGCCGACTTTCTCCGAGCTGATGTTCAGAATGACATCTGTTGATTCTGTGCACTCGGGAAAGAGAGACAAAAGAGAAAGGGACGCTTCTGCTCATCCCTCTGTATTACACAGCTGCTACCCACCTCCACGCAAACACACACACACACACACACACACACAAAAGGTTTCCTTTTTTCCTGTCATGCTTTTCATCTGCTAATTTATTGCCTTCTGTACTCTCTCTTTTTCTTCCTCCTCTTCTTGGGTGTTTTTTGCTCCCATCGCCATCTCTGACCTCCTTCCGCTCAGGTTGTTTGTACCATCACTACCGTTCTCCTTTCCATCACTTCTCTTCTTCCCACCTTAAAAATTTAATGATCTGTTTTCTCTTCAGACCTTTTTATTTTTTATTTTTTGATCATCTTCTCAGGAATACCACTGCACACGACACACACACACACGGCTCCGAAATCAGTGCCTCGATAATGAGGTGGTCCAGGTCGAGGCACTGGAGGACAAAGAGACAGAGCGGCAACCTGCTGTGGCTGGACCGGCTGTGAATCTTTCCGCGTAGACGTCCTCGGATAGCGAGAACGTTGCATTATGCACATTTTCAGACATAATGATTACGCTTCATTATCTTAATCTGGCGAAATCATCGCGCTGTTTTTGTTCACATGGAAACTGATTAAGGTCTCAATTTGGGTCGTAAAAAAGTAAATCAAAGATTCATTCAGGACATAAGTGCAAAGATCGGACAGGAACTTAGAAGTGGATGTGCGATTGAACAAACCAGAGCTGTGCTGTGTGTGAATCTGTTATCGGAACAGAGTGTGAAAAAGGACATACTGTACTGTACATTTGACATGAGGGTTTAAAACCTGTGTTAAAAATCAAGTGTGGTAGAGAGTGAGAGAAACCTGAACTCCTTTTCAACTTGCATCTGGGCACAAGATGAGTTGAGGTGTTAATAGCTGAGCTCAAAGCAGCAAAAATGATCAAAGAGTTATTAGCAAAAAGGGGTTTACGTTCCATCAGTGAGCTTTTTTTCCCTAAAGGAATCGCTGTAGCTGATGTTTCGCCAAACTCAGGAGCTTGAAAAACTTGAGGTAACAGCCGAGACAGTAATGTCCACAGGTTAATACAAACATATTACTGTATTAATGCCAATAATATTTCATCTTTAACACAAGTCATTTAGTTTATCATTCATACTGTAATATGATTTTCTCTCATTTTCTCTAATTTACTCCCACCCATTTCGTTCGGTGACAGCTACTGACTAGAAAGAGCTCAATCTAACACATGCTTCCTCTGGTGCATTTAAATGTGACAGCATCTTTTCAGATTGCTGCTCGCGCACTGTTAAGGAGCAAAAATCCCACACCGAGGAAAGCGCTATCCACCCTCTTCTGCATGCATGAGCTCACAGATATGCACAACTGGCCTGGCAAGTGTTGCTGTGATTGATGTGGAAATGCAAGAATGATAGCGCAAGTCTTTCAGCTCCCAGGTATGGCTGGCTGTAGCATCTCCTGGTAACCAAACTTCCAATCTCCAGATGAAACCGGAAGTGGAGCTTGTTATCTTGTTATCTTGGTGATTACATCATCAAGCTAGTCTTAGAAGTGCATTCTTGGGTTGTGTTTTTTCAGATATTTCAGATATAATGCATGTGATTAGAGTTCACTTGTATGCAATGCACAAAAAGAGATGCTATAATAGTTAAATCTTTCTTAGTATTAACTCACCAATCTTTGGCATTAGAAATAGATCATTGCAACTACAAATTGTGTTCCAACACAATGTATTCCACTTTAAGTCCTGAATATAGGTGTGTCAGCGTCCTGTCTCAAAGTCTTATAAGGCAGGATTTCGATGTACAGAGCCTGAAAAGAAATAGTTGCTTCTTGAAGACATCTCGTCACCAGGTTGCCAGGTTACTGAAACATGCAAATGGTCTGTTAGACAAGGTGAAAACATTAATGAAAACAGTAATTTCTGTTTAGAGAGTAAAATAATGTTGTCCCCCTGTCTGTCTCTGGGTTCAGCCTCAGTGACTGATGCACACTGTTGGAGTGTGAGAAATGTAGGACAGCCAAGGATACAAGTGTGCTGTTTCAAAAGATTCGACAGATGAAAACACTTAGCTGTAGCCTATATGATATTTGACCTTTTGCTAAGGTGATGGTTAGATGAGAGACACCTGAGAACGATGCTTTTCAGCTGAAGCACTGTTCAGACTAAAAGTGAATACAGCTGTCCTGTTGGAGAATTAGTTCACTGAAGGAGAAAGGACATGATGTGATGTGACCTGAAAAATGTTACTTTCATCACAGGAACTTTATCTGTGGGACCTACTCTGATCAGCCATAACATGAACACCACAGAGCACTGACATATTAACACTGATCATCAATTACAGTACTGTATGTACAGTACCTGTTAAATTATGACATGATCATGGGCACCCAAAGGCTCACCTATCTCGACAGGGACCAAAGACTATCCCATTCAGTCTGATTCCACAGAAAAGCCAAATGTCAATGTTGGCCAAGGAAGAAAGCCACCAGAACACCCAGTGCACCACAGCCCTCCATGCACAGGGCTCGGCAGGAAAAGAGCCCAAGGCTGCTGATCCAGTCTCCAAACTCCCCAGATCCTAATACGATTGAACACCCATGGGATGTGGCAGACACAAAAGTCCAATCGATGGAGCTCAACCTCACAAAACACTGCACCCAAAGGATCTACTACCAATGTCAATCACCAAAGAGGCCCTGCAGAGACATGTCCCAAGAGGGCCAGATCTACTACAGTGACACAAGTGGCACCCCAACTTATTACTTTTTATGTTATGGCTGATTGGTGTATGGTCATGAAGACCTCAAAATTCCCAGGGGCCAACATGACCCCAAAATTTCTATTTCTGTCATATTGGCGCCGGAGCTGTGCTTCGTAGGATGAGGCATAACGATGATCTTTAGGTCAATCTTTTGATGTCGGGTGGAAACAATCTGATGAGATGTTTGCTAAAGTCTTCCTTTTGTTGCTTGGACATACCCTGATCAGGTATCCATACCTTCAGTCCATACCTGATGGCACTTCAGTGTGGACCCTGAAGTAGCTTGTTTGTTTCACACAGAGGCAAATACTTTACAAAGCAACAGTATGACCCATAACACTTCAGACCACACCCTCAAGCAAATTACATTGCTATAAAATGTTTTCTGGACTTTGATGTGAGACCCTAGGTGTAGGGTAGGACAGGACGATGGTGGGTGCTGAATGGACAAGGTCCCAAGTGGGTTTCAAAATGATCCCTTTTGAAAAAAAGAGTTAAAAACCTAGAAGGCAGGGCTATGGGCAAGGTCTTTCTCCCAAACTTCAGTTATTGCATGCTGTAGATGGCAATCTGAAGCAATATGTCACAGAGGACACGGTCTGGTGTTTCACACTGACAACCCTAGATAAACCAGTGATTTGTTCAGGACACAGCCCCGTTTCTTGTACGAGACTGTCCACCCTGAAACTCAGGAGTGCTCCCTTTATTCTGCTAAAAGCATTTAAGCATCAGCAATGCAAGAAGTACACAATATGTGAGACAAAAATAGCTTCTACCTTCACTGAGGACTACAATGACAAAAGTGACAAGAAATGAAAGAAAAGGATGATAGGATGAGATAATGGATGGGAAAGAAAAAAAATGGGTGGGGGTTGATGGGAAGGAACGACTGAAAGGTAGCAGCTGAAGATGCACCTGCTGTGTAATTGACAAACATTTTTTTTTCTTCAGAAACCTTAAGCAAAAGGAACTACGTAAAAAGTACATCACTATGTACTGACCTATAGAAAACCTTAGAGGGGCAGTTACGTCCTTCAAATAATTGCTTAAACTCCCCGAAAAAAGGGGAACTAAAGACAATTCCAGCACTGAGGCTGTTCTTGAACTGTTTAACAAGGTTGAAGACAACACATTTCTAAATACTTTATTTACTATAAGGGCTGTAATGGACATAATGCAAAAGTGGGAACAACATTTCTATTGTCATAGGTTGTTCAAATTGCACACCTTGGTAGAGCAACTCATCCTCTCTACCTGTATAGTACACATCAGTGTTGATGGCATCTGAAATCTGAACTCAAACACCATCAAACCTGAAATTCTTGTCATTGACAATCAGCTTTTGGGTTTAAATGTCCATGCACTTGATAGAGACTGCATCGGGTGCTGACTCAAATTCAGACCCATTTACTACTACATATAAACATGACTTGAAAGCAGATCTTGAAAACAGTATGTGGTGGAGTCACGGGCGAGGCTGTCCTTTATCATTTGGACCAGGTTTCAAAATCTGAAATTCTCAGTTTGAGGAATAACAGTTTGAGAATGGTGTCGGTGTGTTTAAGTGTGCCTGTAGACCTCAAGCCAAACAAACAACTTTGGAATAAATTGGAGGGGCATTTGAGAGCCGGAGGTAATTGCGAATAAACAGCGTCTGATTTGTTGTTCTGCCTGAATGGGTCCAAATTATTCCCAAATATTAATGTCCCAGTTTCAGTGCATCACAGAGGCTGCTAGCCCATACACCACAACAATTACAGAGTGGAATTTACATTCACAACTTTCACTGCCTGATTGACCACATGTCTGTCTGATTATCCAAATAACTGTCTCCTTGACTGACTGTACTTTTGCCTGTCTGACTAACTGTCTAACCATATGACTATCAGACTGACTGACCAAATGCCTGCCTGACTGTCTAATTAACTGACTGTTTGTCTGTTCGTCTGTCTGATTGACCAACTGACAGACTGAGTTTCTGTATGTCTGTCTGTCTGGCCGCCTCATTATCTTCCTGATTGACTGACAGACTAACTGTCTGACTGACAAACTGCTTGAGGACTGTCTGAATATCTGACTACCTGACTATTTAATAGACTGACTCTGATTTAACCCTGTTTGTTTAACCACCTGACGTAGCTGACTAGCCGGTTATCTAATTGACTGTCTGACTGACTGGAAAGGTCCCCGCAGTTGGCATGTGGCAAAGGATGTGATTGGCACCGAAATCTACAAGAACATGGAAAAGAACAAGAAGTACAGCAGGTTTTATGTATTTGTAACCAGCTTCAAACTGATTCTACCTTTAGCAGAAAATTGAGAGTAAAATCATGCACAAAAGTCTTCTTGAAATATGGTTTGTCAAAAATCTAGACTGGGCTGGTCATCTATTGTGTCTTTGTGCACGCATTGAATCCAGCTAATTAAATTTCTTCTTACCAGTAGTTTTCAAACTGAGGACTGCAAAGCATGGCTTTAAAGGATTTCCCGGAAACTGTAATAATTCAAAGAAGGAATCACATGAAACATACTGGATGAGTAAGCTGGAACCAGAGACCCCTGATTCCCTTGGCACTCAATTAGACAAACTGCCACATTCTGGAATGTTGTTATTTTACAGGAGTGTCGCAGAAAGATGGAACCAGTGACCCTAACGTGATGTTGCGTGATGAGTGATCATATTGTTCTGTTTCAGACAAATGAAACAGTAAATACTCATAGCGTAGCTTTTAGTATCTTACTGGATTGCAAAAAAAGCACACACACACACACACACACACACACACACACACACACACACACACACACACACACACACACACACACACACACACACACACACACACACACACACACACACACACACACACACACAGAGACACAGAGGAATGAAGTACTAATGACATATTATTATTCTTGTAGCACACACACACACACACACACACACACACACACACACACACACACACACACACACACACACACAGAGACACAGAGGAATGAAGTACTAATGACATATTATTATTCTTGTAGCACACACACACACACACACACACACACACACACACACACACACACACACACACACACACACACAGAGACACAGAGGAATGAAGTACTAATGACATATTATTATTCTTGTAGCACACACACACACACACACACACACACACACACACACACACACACACACACACACACACACACAGAGACACAGAGGAATGAAGTACTAATGACATATTATTATTCTTGTAGCACACACACACACACACACACACACACACACACACACACACACACACACACACACACACACACAGAGACACAGAGGAATGAAGTACTAATGACATATTATTATTCTTGTAGCACACACACACACACACACACACACACACACACACACACACACACACACACACACACACACACAGAGACACAGAGGAATGAAGTACTAATGACATATTATTATTCTTGTAGCACACACACACACACACACACACACACACACACACACACGCACACACACACACACACACACACACACCCATGAGTACTCATGTCCATGCACACACTCGGAGCTTTGGATTAATGTGCAGTCACGTTCCTCTTTAGAGACAAAGCATGCATACACAATTGCAATGCAAAATTCATTCACGATTCAGAAGTTCAAAATGTTGAAGTGAATATGCATTTACAGTGCGTTTATATATTTATATATACATTCGTATGCTGCTCCTGCTGATGATGACATGCTCGCAGCCAATATCAGAAGTTATACTGTTACACCTCTAAAATAAACAAATTAGATGAAGCATTGGTTTTTCATTCCTACAAAAAAAAAAAAAAACTCTGATATTTATTCTACCTCACACACACTCGCACCACAGAATACGAGCCGCGAGAAATTGATTTCTTTTCAAAAGCGATTCGTTCTGAGCCTCTGTGAATGGCAGGTGGGAATTGGTTTTTGAATTCACGCTTGTCATTTGCAAGTCTGCTTGGCATCATACCAGAAGGAGTCAAGTGAGTATTTCCTCAGGATGTACTGTAGGGTTCAGCACTGACGGCTGGTCTTCTGGGATGTTTCGGGCAAAACCTCACCGTGTATTTTAGATGTTTAGTAAACGTTTCCTTCTTCACATAGTGTATTTGACATTTAGTTGATATTAATTACTATTGATGATCATAAGATTGTATATCGCAGGTATTGGTCGAACATAGAAAAAGGAAATGGGATCATGAAGTAGATACAGTATTATCCATACTTTACATCTGAACCGTTTTATTTAATTATTACTTCAAAAATAATGGCACCCTGTAAAAGTAGAAAGAAGTATAATTTTTTTTTATTAACAATTATTTTATTAACATTCTTTTAACAATGGTCATCAAGGGCGATGGCGAAGGTGGCAGTGAAAAACTCCCTGAGGTGGCAATGAGAAGAAACCTTGATTGGAACCAGACTCAACAGGGAACCCATCCTCGTTTGGGCGATAAGGGATCTGCAGGAATTGTCATATTGTGTGTTAGGCAGCTGGAAGTGCAATATCACAGAAGGTGTCTAAGTTAACATGGAGTCCAGTTTGGCACCAGGATGAGTCAGACAGGTGCAGAGCAATCTGGATCACTGGGAGCTCAGGAGCAGGATGTGTAGCCCCAAATCATTATGAAGCAGAATCCAGCTGG
Source organism: Clarias macrocephalus (assembly GCA_011419295.1). Taxonomy (NCBI): domain Eukaryota; kingdom Metazoa; phylum Chordata; class Actinopteri; order Siluriformes; family Clariidae; genus Clarias; species Clarias macrocephalus. The sequence goes on from JAAGKR010000433.1 coordinate 75,060, forward strand.
AGCTGGTCCTTCTCTGGATGCCTCAGGATCCTTGCAGGGTTGGTCTCTGCCTACTGGAGCTGGGACAATCTCCAGGTGCCTACTGTAGATGGGAAGGAAAGAAAAAAGAACAGGTGGAAAAGAATTAGCATATCTGCTGTTCATTATATTAGTAGCACTAGATGAGAATGTGCATTCAGATGTACTGGAGTATAAAGTTATGGGATGAATTATGTCTATGCCAGGCTAAAGAGATGTGTTTTAAAGCCCCGAGATACAGATAAATTGTTCCAATATTTTTGGCAATAAGGTGGGAGAAGGCTGTTTTTGTAATAAGAAGACTATTTTTGTAAGTTGAAGAGCTGTTGAAGTTGACGAGCTGCAGTAGCTGAGCTGCATTATTGGAAGATTGAGCACATGCTGCTCCGTCAGCTATTTAGTCGGTACTACAGCGGTACCGAAAAAGCGAAATTTCATATTGTGAGACGTATTTTCCAATAGGAAATAATGTAAATCAGGATCATCCGTTCCAGCCACGCAAAAATATTACCAATATTACCAATTTCCAACACTATACTCATACAAAATCAATCAAATCATTTAGAAAAGATGAATGAAGTAAAATATGAAATAAATAGACATTAAATCTCACTTATCCTTAATTTATGACTCCTCTTCCTCTTCTACTTGCCACCGAAACTGAAAGCGGCTCCGTTTGGTCTTTTCTACCATCATTCTTCACTAAATCCTTCACAAAATGCAAAACACAGAAAATATGTAGACTCGCTTTGCTTGGCTTTCCATCGCGAATGGTTTTTGAACAGCCAGTGTTCGGTTTGGCTCAGGCCGCTCGTATGCTGTAAATGCTTTGTATGCTGAGGCACATTTCTTCTAAATTTCAGCTCTTCACCCTGCTTTTTATGGCAGGGTGTTCCTCTGCTGCGGTACCATTGTATTAAGTTTTCATCTTTTCTCCCCAGCTTTGAATTCTATGGAGGGTGAATAGATGTAAATCAGGTGTTCAGTGAACATGCTTGGTGATTCATGGATATATCTTTTAATAATAGTAGGAACCAATGTATAGAAAAGAAAAGAAGAAAATGATATGTGAACTAGAGATTCAGATATATTTTCTATTGCATCCATGGAATTCTTGCATATTAACTATCATCTTAACCGCATTTTGTATTATTGTTTAACAGCTAATGAAATTCTTAGTGATAGACTCTGGAAACTTTATAAGGAAACCGAATCCTGCATCAGACCACATACTCTGAGGCGCTTTATGACTTTTGCTCCAATCAGGCAAACCGGATATTTTTAATTAGGATAGAGGCAGAAACGAGTCCTCCATGGGCACAGTGATATACTTCATGAATATTAAACCACAATCAGGGACATCACTTCAAGATGCTTTTCATTTAAATATTAAGAAGACCAAAAATACAAGTGCGGGTTCTTGACGATCTTGTGAGAACGGATGCATTTCTGTTGTTAGACAAGGCCATGCTTCTTATAATTATTTATTGTTAACATTTAATCCTAATTCAGTTTTATGTGTTAAGTGCCTGTAAGAAACTTGGACTTGTGTATTTTATGCTGTTCATAAACTTCAACAACAATCTTATTTCTAAATATGTCTTGGCTGATTCACTGCAATTAAATGAGCAAGAAATACTGTTCAGATGTGTTCCACCTGAATCATTCCTTCAGGTCGACTTCTTGAAATAGGTTTTGTTGTACATCTCCAGTGGGAAATATCTCATGCAGTAGGATGTGATGTGATGAGTTTTTTTTTTTTTTTTTTCAAAAATGATTTTTTTAATACACAGCTCAGTAAGCATGGTTGGATGGTTGGTGGGGGTTGTTGCTCATAAACCAAAGCAGCTATTCTCACTGCATTGCAGTTCATTACACTTTATGAAGCATTATTTAAAGTAAGTAAAAAATAAAAATAAAACACTTAGAAATGTGATTTGATTGGAAATTAATTCATGATTAATTACTCCAGAAATGTGCAAATGAAATTATGTTTTTTCATTAACGAGCATTTTAAGAGACTTGTAGTCTAGATATACTGTAGTTATGTTTATGTTTAAGTTATGGGCAAACAATTGGTACAAATACAAATACAAATCCAGCTAAATTCCAAACCATCTTGTCTTTGTAAATTGTGCATTCTCTAGTTTCCATAATTCTAACCCTATCCTCAGCTATGCCTTTAGCCATAAGACAATTCCTATTATCACTTACATTACGTAAGCTTTAAGCAATCATTCCCATATTAGTCTTTACGTTTTTTCCCCCTTCTTGACATAAATAAGAAAAAGAATTCATGCATTAATTCATTCATGCATCATCTATTCCGCTTATCCTGGATACAGGGTTATCGGGCTTGGAGCCTGTCCCAGGAGGTTTAGCGTGCCACCCAAGAGAACACTCACGCAATGTCTATACGGCTTTATCATGGGGGGTCTGGAGTCTATCCCAGGAGACTTAGGGCATGAGACGGGGTACACCCTGGATGGGGTGCCAATCCATCGCAGGGCAAGACACGTACACATACTCTCACACTCATTCACACACTGGGAACAACAATTAGCCTAATCTGCATGTCTTTGGACTTGGAAACCAGAGCACCTGGAGGAAACTCACCAAGCACAGGAAGAACATGCAAAATCCATGCACACACACCCTGAGGCGGGATTCGAACCCAGAACCTGGAGGTGCAAGGCAACTAACTAACCACTAAGCCACCATACCACCCCAATAAAATACAAATTGTACTAAATGTTAATGAAAAGAGGCAAACTCTTCTTTTCTAAAAGGTTTCCTCTGTTGGTTAGAAATAATCGATACAATGAGCTTGACACTAGAGATGTCTTTTATTAATGTCAACCAATATATAAGTCCAATACATACATGTTTAGATTAGAGTGAGTGTTACAATACCAATAATTCATTCTCATGCATTCTCAGCACTGTTGCTACAATCTACATTATAACTTACAGATTTAAACCTAGCATAATATTCAATATAAGCTCTACGAAGATCTTGGTGTAACTCCTGGAAGAACCCCTCATAGAGCACTCACTACGCTGTAAGGCATCATCAACTGGGTCATGTGACGTTACCGTAATTCCACAGCGACTGATGCAAGAACAAATTCCTGCATTTTTTTTTTTATGCATGAAGAAAAGTCCTTCAAATGCAAAAGAGGTTAAACGTCTAACCAGAGGAGCTCGTGCCTTCGGGCCTCCCTGAGATATTCCTCCGTGAATATCTTTCTGTCATATAAAGAAGGTGCACTCCGGAGGAAGTAAAAGCCCCTGGCTACCAGGAGGTTGAAGGCAGAATTAAATGACTGTGTTGGAAGACTACAGCTGAAGACAGAAGTTTACACTTACCAAAGCCAAATATACTTAAACTGACATTTAATCCTAATAAACAGTCCCTGTTCTACATCAGTTAGGATCACTACTTTGGCTTTAGAATTAGAAATGTCAGAATAATAAGGGCAGTGGTGGCTCAATTGGTTAAGGCTGTGGGTTACTGAGTTACTGATTGGAAGGTTGGAGGTTCGAGCCCTGTTGAGCCCTTGAGCAAGGCCCTTACCTCTGCATGCTCCAGGGGCGCTGTAAGCTGGCTGACCCTGTGCTCTGACTGGGATATGCAAAAAAATATCAGGGTTCAGGGTAGCCTTCCACAAGCCACTTGTGTAGGGGCCACTACTGTACTTTGATTTATTGTAATTAACCAGTTTCGTCCCACGAATCCCAACTATGTTTGCGATATCTCTGACAATATGATGCCACAACCCTGCGCATTATGATTGGATTGTGTGTTTTCTTCAGACTAGAGGACATTTCTCCAGAAACTAAGATCTTTATCCCCATTTGAAGCTTCAAACTGTAGTCTGGCTTTTTTATTTGTGATTTTGGAGCAGTTGTATCTTTTTCTGAGCAGCCTTTGGGGTTAGGTCGATATCAGCCTGGTTTCGCTGTGGATACAGATATTTTTGTACCTGTTTCCTCCAGTGTCTTCAAAAGGTCCTTTGCTGTTGTCCTGGGATTGATTATTTATTTATTTATTTATTATTATTTTTTTTTTTTTACCAAAGAACACTCAATCTTGGTTGATTGCTTTTGATTTTCCAAAGATGTAAAAAAAAAAAGTCTGAAGGTAGACCTTAATATACATGCATGGGTACATCAGTTGACACAAATGATGTCAGTTAACCTATCAGAAGCCCCTAAAGCCATGACATCACTTTTTTTTTTTTGACATCACAAAATTAAATTCTTGTGCCATGCATAAGGTAGATTTCCTAACTGACTTGCCACACCTATAGTTTGCTAAACATAAAATCTGTGAAGTGGTTAAAAAAAAAAATCTGTTTTTAATAACTTTAACCTAAGTGTATCTAAACTTCCAGCTTTAGCTTTAGTACTTGTGGAATGAACTGACTGCAACCGACTTTGCCTAAATTCTTCTCATGCAAACCTACACAATAATCTTGCTCAATCAAGTATCACATGATAATTATTCGACTTCCTTGTCTGTTGCTCCATGAATGCAGGTTTATTCCCTTTTTCCTGACGTATTGTGCTCCCCTGCATCTCAAATAGATGATCACATTTCCCTACTGGAATATTCATTAGATTTATGAGAGGCTTTTCAGAAGCCAACGAATGCTTTTCATTTCAAACAGGAGTGACAGCGGGCCACCTTTTGACATGATCCTTCCGCGATACAGATCATTAAAGACTCCTGATATCAAACACGGTACGATTGTGTTTTGATCACAGTAATGCTTAAAGGCAGCTGAAGTATGAATTATAGTTATGGGTATTCATTTGTTTGATCACCACTTGTGACTCACTTTCTGCTGCTCTGGATGATCACACGTCGACACCCTAAAGCCTCGCACTTCCTAAAAATCTATTAATGCCCATGACTCATCTTTGCTCTACGGGATAATCTCACCTGGGTGCTGTACATGTGGACCTACTTGTACCTTCCCGTAAGCCTTACAGCATTATTATTATTATTATTATTATTATTATTATTATTATTATTATTATTATTATTATTACTATTAAAGCACTTGAATTAGGGCCTGACCATCACACCAAGGGTAAGCTATTCTAACACTCATCTGCTATACTTTTAAATAATTCAAATTTTTATAAGAATTAGAAAATTTGAATTATTTAATTCTATTTTTTTGTTCTAAAAATTAATTCTAAATCTAACTTTTAATATATATATATATATATATATATATATATATATATATATATATATATATATATATTGGTCTGAACTTACCTCTTTTTGGTTTGTGTATTGGCCTGGGTTTACAACCCCAACCAATTATACTGTACATTCCAATCTAATGTGACATCATATAAGAAGATCCCCTCCCCCCCCCCGCCCCCCCAGTTTGTTTCTCAGCTCTGCTGGTCTCTACAGGGGCGTGGCTTAGCAGTAGCTCATTTACAGTACGTAGAAACCAAAACAGCACTTTCAGAGGAGGAGTGAACGAGAATTTTCACTTTTTTTTTTGTAGCGTATTTACAGGCTTAACATGGCTTTCCTCTTTGATACATTGTGGTTATAAACTGTCAGACAGTGGTGTTAGACTCAGTACCTCTTGCATGTCTCATCCTAATAGAAAAATAGAATTAAGTCCACGTTGTCACTGAAGATTTGTTTTTCGGTGGTTTTTTTTTTCATCGCTAACCTCATATTTAAAGGGTCGAGCAAAGCTGTTTTCACTCAGATATATTCAGATGTCATTTTAAATTACATTCTGCATTTACATGAACTAACGTACAACCGAGAAGTGAGGTGGAGCACCGAGCAGCTGCGAGTGAAGAGCTCTGAACAAAAGCCAAACAGTGACTCTCTGGCGGTGTTGGGATTTATTCAAGCACAGAACTCCAACTACAGAGGAAAAACAACCTTTAAACACAGCTTATTTTACACATTTACATTAACCTACAACGCACAGTATAAACCAATCATATGATTAGTTCAAGTGAACAAAAGTGAGCAGAATGTTTAAGCATCACTGGTTTCTGGTGTGCATTTGTTTATTATCTACAGCACACAGTAGTCCATTTATGTGCATTTATTGTTCCCTCACCACTTTCATCATCATCATCATCATCATCATCATCATCATCGTTCGAGCTAATAAAGGATTCAGCGTTGTGCTGAGTGCTTTTTAAAGGTCTCATGTTTCAGACTCAAGCTTTCAGTTGTGTAGGTGTGCAAGTGTGTGTCTAGTGGAAGGGATGGATTTGTTTAAGATGATTGCCATCTAGTGTTCAGAACAAAGCAACACAATTTTGTGAGAACAAAGGAAAACACTATGAGAGAGCCCGAGGAAGAGACATTAACATGGAGAAAGGTCAATGGATTGACGAGGATTTAAAGGTCATATTAACAAAGATGGCTGTAATGACATTTATAGACGTCTACGGTCATGCTTGTGAACGGCAGAACGCAACCTTTGTCTTTGAATTTAAGCGTGATGACTGATCATTCCCTGCCGGTGGAATAAAATAAAGCAAGGTCATTGCGTGTGTAATTCACGTGTATGAACAACAAAAGTGCAAATTACTGCGCGGAAAAGGTCAAGGTTCCGGGTTCGTTCTGCATTCGGTTTTTTCTCATTTAGCACTATTCTATTCAACAGCGCACAGACACACAGCTTAATGTGACAATCGTCAGACAAGTAGTGGTAGTGAGGGTACTGTTGCTGCCTCGCAGCAGGTTCCAGAGGTTCCGTCTGTCTTACAAAAACATGATGGGTGGTGGATTTTCTATAGCCCTGTTCCAAAGGATTCAGTTTATACAGTATGAATGGTGTCCTGGGGCAATTTTCTCCTCTTCAGGAGCACCTCTGAGACTTTATCTCCACCTGAATCAGATCAGCCAGGTTGGTGTTTATCTCCGTCCTCCTCTGAGAAAACTGCGGGTCAAATGACCTGCTGTTTGTTTTTCAAACTCGGCGATCGTCTGATCATTTTAGCCTGGATGAAGATGTTGGTGTCGCCTCATGTTAGGGAAAAAATATTTCTGGTTGCTGCTTTTTTTTTTTTAGCCTGTGTCAGAGTGACATTTTCATAGATATTAAACAATTCTAGAGTAATGTATATATTACTATATATGTTTTGAAATTGAAACGAGACTTATCTCAAATGCATGCTAACGTATATGGGGGCGGTTTGGTGGTTGCACTCTGCACCTCCAGGGTCCGGGTTCGATTCCTCCTTCTGGGTCTGTGTGCATGGAGTTTGCATGTTGTCCCCATGCTTTGTGCGTTTCCTCCAGGTATTCCGGTTTCCTCCAACTGTTCAAATACATGGAGATTAGCCTAATTGGAATTCACAAATTTCCCATAGTGTGTGAAGACATGTGTGACATGTGTCCTAACTGTTCTAAATATGGGAATAAATACAATGGTCACATTGGCCTACAGGTTTTCTTTGCTTCCTAAAGGAGTTTCTAATTCTGTTAGAATTTTTGTTTGTGACATTGGCTACTGTACATTTTAGTCCCTTAATAAAGAAAGGGAGTCGCATCAGATTGAGAAATTCTGCTTCTGACATTTGCTATTCTACTATCGACTCGATCCCGTAGCGATCCAAGAGTCCAACTAACAGACATCACTTGAGCTGATAAAGTACTAGAATATTCAAGGGCATTGATTATAAGGGAGGGAATTTCAATGAGGTACAGTATAATTAAACACCGACCATATGAAAAAAAAAAATACAGAGCGGAAAACAAAGCGCTGAGAAAGTCATCATTAAGAAAAAACACACCTGGTCACGTTTCAACAATCAGCTCATAGTCTGGAAGTTCATTAACTTGTATTTGAAACTCTGGCCTCCTTCGATATTTTCAGCATGGAGTTTTTTTTTTTTTTTTTTTGTGAGCAGTTTGAGGTCAGAGGTTATCATTCATGCGCTGTCCTGTAGATTATGTTCGTTAGAATTCTGTTGAAATTCAATCTCGTTGCTTCTAATTTATGCAAATGTCTCATGGAAGACTGGTTGAGATTTGGAAAATGGAGTTCATCACCATATAAAAATCAAACGTATAGAAAATATCCGAAATGAAGCTTATACTTAGAAACGTCCAGTGTAATCTACTTAATTCTGTGGGCAGGGGCGGCTCAGGCAGTTGAGGCTCTCGGTTGCTGATTGGAGGGTCAGGGGTTTGCCGTGCCATCACCAGGTCACCACTGTTGGATTCTTAAGCAAGAGCATTAACTCTACAACCCACTGATATGCAGTGCCGGTCCAAATGATCTAATAGCGCGTCCCCAAGCATAAACTGGGCGAAGAAAAAATAAAATCTGGGCCAAAAGTATCTTTGGCTATACTCCCTTTAATCACAGTGATGAGGGATGTACAGTACTGTATCTGCATATCACTTCAGTCCAATCACTATTCATTTATCACTATTAAAACATGCAGCACTATCAAATCTAATAGCCTTTACAACGAGTTAATTATCCATGTTTTTCTTCCTGGTCGTGTCCAAGCTAACTTGCTGGCTTGGTCTCATGAACACATTTACTGCTAGTTCCACCACCTTCCAAATTTCATTTGCTATGCAAATCCCGACAGGATAACTTTTACTGAATTCTCGTGAGTAACTCATACAGGATTGTCTCACCTTGAAGCATTAATGCACTTGCATCCATCTCAATGACGGCCTCCCTTCCTCCATAGTGATCTCATTTAATCAATCCATAGAGCTTTGTATGAATACAGATGTACTGTACTGTGCCACAGCTGGAACAGTACTGTAAAATCTCAACCCATTCGTCTGTAGTGTTTGTTATGCTTCGAGGTTTTCTGATGTAAACTGATCTTGATATCTTTTAGCCTACGTTTTACTCCAGCTGCCCTGAAAACGTTCTTTGTCAATTAGCACCTCTTCATAATTAACGCGATATCGACTCTTTACTGCATTTAGTCAATAACAACAACAACAACAACAACAACAGCAGCAGCAGCAGCAACCGTTTCCTACAGCAATTTCAGATAACGTTTATGATGTCCACACCGATATTGCTTTCTAAGTATATTGTTGTCAGTACATGAATGCTGAGTCTTACTGAAGTGTTCATTCCATTTCATCCCTCCATTATCTCCCTGGCCTGAGAAAAGAAAAGCAGCAGTGTTACAGATCAATACAGGGTGATTGAGCTGAGTGATTGAGCCGTCAGAGTTGTTTCGTTATAAAGCTCAAGGACAAACGAAGGGCTTTAGTGTAGAGGATTAGATAACCACGTGCATGCAGGTAGATACAGTCGGTTAAAAAAGTCTAATTAATGAAAGTAAAATACACACACTAGCAGTCAAAAGGACACACCTTCTAATTCCACGGTCTCCCCTGATTTTTCTTTCTTTCTACGGTACATTGTAAAACACTTGTAAAAAAATATGCAATAATCTCATTTAAGCAGTTGATATTGAGATGTGTTTGCTACTTACTGTATGCTCTGTAAATCCTTCATAATGGCTCTAATCGGAGGTGCTGGTTGTTAATTGGTGATTTCTGAGGGTGGTGACTCTAAATGAACGTCTCCTCTGCAGCAGTGGTACGTTTTGGTCTTGCTTTCCTGGGAAGGTCTTCATGAGAGCCAGTTTCATCACGGTGACTGATGGGTTTTGCTTCATGTCTAAAAATAAACACCGGCTGTTGCTGCTGAAAGTCCATATGTGTTACTGTATTTCATAGTTCTGAAATCTTAATCTAGAACGCTGGAAAAATAAATCAAAGGGAAGGCGAGAGAGTGACGCTCTGTGTCAAAATAAGAGTCGCATGCGTGATAAATGATACTCGGCGCTCGTAAACTAATACTTGCTCGGTTACCGAATAAAAAATTATTACAAATCTTTGCTCGGTTTGCGGAACACTCGTAAACCAGGTTACTCGCAATCCGAGGTTCCACAGTATATAGTTTGTAGATTTCTTTTTCCTTGTTCTTTTTGCTCAGATTTGTTGTTGTTCTTCTTTTTTTTCAACCAATTTGGCCCTTGTGTGCACCACTACTTTGATGTTAGCTTGGTCGTAGACAAAAAAATATATATATATATTCCACGCTAATGAACTCAAAACATTCTCCATTCGATTTGCACCAAAGCACAAACCTCACTAGATCGAACCATCCAATTTGATCGCACTTCCATCAGACAGCCGTGCATGTTTATCAACCAATCAATACAACATGTGATTCAGCAGGTTCACAGTTTTAAGAATGACTTGCCTTATAGCTTTTATGCTAATTCATCTGATTAAGAATAAAATTGAAAAGTCAAGTGCGTGAAATGCAAGGCAGTGATTAAAATACATCAATTATTTGTACTAGTTTTTTTTTTTAATGGTAATTTTTGCAGGAGAAAAGCTTTTGTGTAGGTAAACATACTGCTTGTACAGGGTGTGTGCAGTGAGTTGACAAGCTGCTTTTAGGATTCTGTGTGTTTTTGAGGCTGATTTTTATGTGCACAAAGTTAACTAAAATGAAAAAGTGAATACTAAGATATACTATTAGAAATAGTAAAATATAGGCACTTAATGTCATTTTTAAGAATCTGGGGGAGGGGTCCTTTTCATATGAGGTCATTGTAGGGAAAAATCTAATTTGCTTGTTTAACCCCCAACAAGTACATAAATGGAAAAAGGACCGAAAGCAGGGTTTTTTTTTTTTTTTTTGCAAACACTAATGGTAGAGATCTGTGTTATGATGAGGTATGTCTAACAATGATAATACGTTCCAAAGTCCAAACCCCAGCGAATGGATGCAGTTCTGGTTCAAAGCCTGGATAAAACGGGAGGGTTGCATGAGGAAAGGCATCAGGTGTAATAACCTGTGTCAAACTTGTGTGCAGACTGAATGGTCCACAGTGGAGACACCTTGCCGGCAGTAGCAAGAAAGACCAACAACCTAATTTAAAACCTAATAGAGTCAAAATATACAGTATGTCACAAAAGTGAGTACACCCCTTACATCTCTGCAAATATTGAGTTATATCTTTTCATAGGACAACACTGCATAAACGACTCTTTGAAAAATGAAAAATAAAATGAAAAATAGTCAATGTAAAGTTTGTATAGCAGTGTAAATTTATTGTCCCCTCAAAATAACTAAAAATACAGCCAACAATAGCCGAACCCCTTGCGACAAAAGTGAGTACACCCCTAAGCGAAAATGTACAAATTGAGCACAATTAGTCATTTTCCTTCCCCTTTGTCATGTGACTCATTAGTGTTACACTGCCCCAGGTGTCACCAGATAGCAGGTGAGTTAAATTTGGTATAAAAGCTCCTCCACTCTCTCAACCTGGCCACTGAAAGTTCAACATGGCACCTCATGGCAAACAACTCTCAGAAGACCTGAAAAAAAAAAAATTGTTGCTTTACATAAAGCAGGCTATAAGAAGATAGCCAACACTCTGCAACTGTGCTGCAGCCCAGTGGCCAAGACCATCGCTTAAGAGGTTCTTCTCGGAACTTTGGAAAACAGACGGATGAGTGCGTCCAGCATTGCTGCAGAGATTGAAGGGATGGGAGGTCAGCCTGTCAGTGCTCAGACCGTACGCCGCACACTGCATCAAATTGCTCTGCATGGTTGTCGTCCTAGAAGGAAGCCTCTTCTAAAGAAAGCTCGCAAACAATTTGCTGCAGACATGCAAACTAAGGACCAGGATTACTGGAACCATGTCCTGTGGTCTGATGAGACCAAGATAAACCTATTTGGTTCAGATGGTGTCAAGCGTGTGTGGCGGCAACCAAGTGGGGAGTACAAAGACAACCATTAAACATGGTGGTTGAAGTGTCATGATCTGGGGCTGCATGAGTGCTGCTGGCATTGGGGAGCTACAGTTCACTGAGGGAAACATGAATTCTAACATGTACTGTGACATACTGAAGCAGAGCATGATCCCCTCCATCCGGGAACTGGCCCGCAGAGGAGTGTTCCAGCATGATAATGACCCCAAACACACCTCCAAGATGATCACTGGCTTGCGAAAGAGCCTGAGGGTAAAGGTGATGGACTGGCCAAGCATGCCTCCAGACCTAAGACACCTCTGCGGCGTCCTGAAAAGGAAGGTGGAGGAGCACAAGGTGTCAAATGTCCACCACCTCCATGATGTTGTGATGGAGGAGTGGAAGAGGATTCCAGTGGCAACCTGTGAAGCTCTGGTGAACTCCATGGCCAAGAGAATTCAAGCCGTGCTGGAAAATGATGGTGGCCACACAAAATATTGACATTTGACATTTTCACTTAGGGGTGTACTCGCTTTTGTTGCCAGGGGTTCAGCTATTATTGGCTGTATTTTTAGTTATTTTGAGGGAACAATAAATTTACACTGCTATACAAACTTCACACTGACGGCTTTTCATTGTGTCAAAGAGTCATTTTTGCAGTGTTGTCCTATGAAAAGATAGAACTAAATATTTGCAGAGATGTGAGGGGTGTACTCACTTTTATGACATACTGTATAGTACCTGTGATTACAGAGGTTCCTGGATGGATGGATATTGGTGGATTTCCTCCGATTCACCGGTTTCATCATGCAGAATAGGCCATTATGTTGGCCATATACAGTTACATTTAGATATTAAATACACATGAAACATTAAATACCAAGCTGTAGTTTTTTTGGGTGTTAAAGAGTCTCTCAGGTCTACAGAAGCTCATTTCTCTTCTCAAATAATTTCACTCTTGTATAATCTCCCATTATCTCAGATCATTGCTTAAAATGTTAGAATAGTACAATAGTTTCATTACATTATAACCAAAATTATTTATTTCAAAGGCATACACTGTGCAGGTCAAAATGCCCTGAAGATGAACTGAAAAATGAAATTTTGGTAAATGTTATTTTTACATTTTAATGATTTTTCCACTGACCCAAATGTGTCTTAAAAATGTATGTCAGTTTAAATGTAGGTGTGTGTAGTGTGATGTGTAGCTAAAGGGAATATAAGTCTTTTTTTAATCAAATGACTCATTCATGGTTGTACAAAAAGCCAAGAGTGCTTTTACCATAGACAGTATAAGCACTGGACCAACTCATGCAGTTTTTGAAGCTTAAATGTGGGAGCGCTGGTCGTTGACATCATGACAGTACTGACTCCACCTAAACCAAGGTTAATATACAAATCGGCAAGTGGACGGAGCCTGGCTGTTGGTTGGAACACACCTACTTACTTCAGTTATCATAACCTAAATGCTAAGGTGCCTACTGTTAATCTATATCTTAACATTACTTTGCATTTCTTGTGCAAAATTGTAATCTAATTTTACCTAATGAGTTACATAAAAATTCACCTCCCAGTTGTCAAGAATTAAAAATCTAGCTATCAAACTGCATCAAGCAAAGATAACAACTAAGGAAATTTGAAATTACTGGAACTGGGTTAAGAACCCTTCAATTATCAAAACCTAATATTATAGTGCTGAACCATCAACTCTGTGGTTGGAAAAAAAATGGGGATCACTTAAGCTCTTGGTTAAGTTGCATGGTTGAAAAAAAAAATCAACAATTAAAAACCATAACTGAGTTTAATAGTGATTAAGTAAGAACATTTCCACTTGTTAGTGGACCCTTAAATTTCCTAATTTGTTCTTTGAAGGTCATGTTGTCTGATGAGTCGAAATTTACCTTATCGTGTCAGGTTAAGAATGGATGCACATGAAGCGATGCACTCATCATGCATACAGTAGTGTCCACTCTACAAGCCTCTGGAAGCAGTGTTATGCTCTGCGGTTACTTCAATTACTCTGGTCTAGGCTCAACAATGTTATGTGGCAATAAAATGGAGTCAGCTGATGACCTAAACATACTGAAGGTCTACGTAGTTTTTCTTTCCTGATGTCACGGGCATATTCCAGGACTCAGATTGTGAAAGAGGGGTTCTGGGAGTGTGAGGGATCATTTTCACACATGACCTGGCCACCACATTGTGTGCTGTAATCAAAGCTAAAGTGTATTGTTTTTTGACCAGACAGTGTATTGTTATGAACTAAATAACCATTAAAATATTAATTCATAGTTGTGTAGAAGTAATCATAGATTTGACAACACAAAATGCAGGAATGAATTTGTATGTATGAGGCTTTTACATAAACGTTGCATCAGTTTCAGCCGTGCGGTACCAAGCTTCCGCCCACTTGCCTATTATCTGCATGGCATTTGCATTTAATATACAGTACACTCACCTAAAGGATTATTAGGAACACATGTTCAATTTCTCATTAATGCAATTATCTAATCAACCAATCACATGGCAGTTGCTTCAGTACATTTAGGGGTGTGGTCCTGGTCAAGACAATCTCCTGAACTTCAAACTGAATGTCAGAATGGGACAGAAAGGTGATTTAAGCAGTTTTGAGCGTGGCATGGTTGTTGGTGCCAGACGGGCCGGTCTGAGTATTTCACAATCTGCTCAGTTACTGGGATTTTCACACACAACCATTTCTAGGGTTTATAATGAATGGTGTGAAAAGGGAAAAACATCCAGTATGCGGCAGTCCTGTGGGTGAAAATGCCTTGTTGATGCTAGAGGTCAGAGGAGAATGGGCCGACTGATTCAAGCTGATAGAAGAGCAACTTTGACTGAAATAACCACTCGTTACAACCGAGGTATGCAGCAAAGCGTTTGTGAAGCCACAACACGCACAACCTTGAGGCGGATGGGCTACAACAGCAGAAGACCCCACCGGGTACCACTCATCTCCACTACACATAGGAAAAAGAGGCTACAATTTGCATGAGCTCACCAAAATTGTACAGTTGAAGACTGGAAAAATGTTGCCTGGTCTGATGAGTCTCGATTTCTGTTGAGACATTCAAATGGTAGAGTCAGAATTTGGCGTAACAGAATGAGAACATGGATCCATCATGCCTTGTTACCACTGTGCAGGCTGGTGGTGGTGGTGGTGTAATGGTGTGGGGGATCATTTCCTGGCACACTTTAGGACTCTTAGTGCCAATTGGGCATCGTTTAAATGCCACGGCCTACCTGAGCATTGTTTCTGACCATGTCCATCCCTTTATGACCACCATGTACTGATCCTCTGATGACTACTTCCAGCAGGATAATGCACTATGTCACAAAGCGCGAATCATTTCAAACTGGTTTCTTGAACATGACAATGAGTTCACTGTACTAAAATGGCCCCCACAGTCACCAGATCTCAACCCAATAGGGCATCTTTGGGATGTGGTGGAACGGGAGCTTCGTGCCCTGGATGTGCGACCCACAAATCTCCATCAACTGCAAGATGCTCTCCTATCAATATGGGCCAACGTTTCTAAAGAATGCTTTCAGCACCTTGTTGAATCAATGCCACCTAGAATTAAGGCAGTTCTGAAGGCGAAAGGGGGTCAAACACGTATTATTACGGTGTTCATAATAATCCTTTAGGTGAGTGTCTGTCTAATTTAAATGGACCACACCCTCACATCACCAGGGACAACAAAGTGTAAGAATCTTGCGATAATGCTTGTGGTGTCTCATTAGGTTGTTGCCTTATTGTGTTCACCTCTTCTGTGTTAGTCTACATACGTTAGTATTCCATGTTGTTTCTTTGGAGCATCCCAGAGATGTATTATTGTGCGCTTTAATTTCATTTCCATTAAGTCACTTGCTTCATGCGCAGGATTTTACTGCCAAACTACCTTCTTTTCTGCAGACACACACTGTTTTAACACGGAACAATTATATAATCCGTCACTCAGAACCACGGCACACCTTTAGATGGCTTAATGATCCAATTCAGCATCCCTCAGGCTATCCAACACTCTAACACACACCTCCAGGTGCAGTCTGTTCCTCTGCCCAACATGCCGTTTAATTATTTCACACTGAATTCAACCTTTGTACCATGGAAAAATAGCACACAATTCAATCTCACTTCTGCTGGGTTTTCTCTCTCCTCTCTCCTCACACACATTGCGCTTCTCTATTTCAGCTTCTCTCACTGTCCTTATTACTTCGTGCTGCTTGTGGGCACCTGAGGGATCACTTCTCCTGGCGCACTTCAGAAAAGAGAGAATACAAAGTACAGTGTGCTTGTGAAACCAGGCATGGCTGTGGGGAATCTCTGCTTTCTGGTGGGGTACTGAGCAGGTGGAGGCTGGCGTTTGTTTCTCGGCTCCCCGTCTGCTGGCCCTCGGAAAGCAGCATTGCAGCATATGTTTGAAGACGTGGGTGGGTGGCGAGGAACAAGAGAAGGTGGAAAAGATACAGTAGGGTCTAACAAAACTTTCGTCAGTTTGAATATATTATTGAACGCTGAGCTGTTTGATAAAAGCTTCATGAAAAAGAGATTCTCACCCTGAATGAATCCTATATTAAGATTTAAAATAAAAAAGTGCAATATATGAGAGATCCAAGCACTAACTAGCCGCCCTAATCACGGAATCACCCTTGATGCAGTTAGAAAGTTCACAGCTGATAATTATGAGAAGGATGAATATGCCGGACTCGGAGTCTGGACGTCCCTGGTATCTCCATCAGGAAGTGAATTTGGCAGATCAGAGACAGCAGGAGGGAGGGGGATCAAAGAGCAACAGAAAGACAGAGAATCAGGGAGAAATAAAGAAAAGGAGTGGGAGTAGGGATGTGGGAGAGAGAGAGAGAGAGAGAGAGAGAGAGAGAAATCAGTCAGGTCTGGTGCTTTTATCTGTGACCTCAAAGACATGGAGGTGGAAAAAGGTCTCTGAAGAGATAAAGAGACAGAGAGAGGACGGGGATTTGAAAGGTTGCCCCCGAAACAGTAAAAAAAAAAAAAAAAAACAGCTGATTATGCTTTTTTAACATTTTTATTCAAACACTCATCAAAGGAGGACGTTTTGGAGTTGATTATTTGTCACATCCTCCTTCCTTTTCTTCTTTACTATAATCTCTCTCTCTCTCTCAGTCTCTGTCTCTCACTCTCCCGCCTCTTCTCCATCTCTCGTCCCTTCCTCACACACATTGTTCATGGAACAAGCGCTCTGCTGCTCTACATTACAGCTGCTCTTCTCCTGTTTCCCCTCGCTCTCGTTCGCACTTCCTCCCTCCCTTTTCCTCTTTTTCTCCCTCTCTCCCTTTCTCACTCGCTCTTTTTTTCTCTACTGGGTCTTTTCCTTTCGTGTCTGCTCTGTTGGGGAAAAAAAAAAGAAAGAAAAAGACACGCATGCATCCTTTCAGCTCTGGAGTCAAGACACTTCTCTGGGATCCATCGCTTCTTCAGGCTCTGGATCCCGCGCTTGTTACGGATCTTTCCGTCTTTGGATTGAGGGAGGGTCATGCTCCCTGAGCCGAGCGGGATTAGCAGGATTTGGCCGGAGCGATGTGGGGCCCCTTTCCGGATGCCGGGAACGGCCAGCTGGACGCTCCGCGCCCGCTCAACTGGACCATCAGAAAACTATGTCATGCTGCTTTCCTGCCTTCTGTACGCCTGCTGAAGGTATGCGCAAGCTTCAGGGAGGAGAAAACGAGGCTGTTGATTGGCTGATTTATCATTATTATGCTGATAGATTATTAACACTATGTCATTCTTATGGGAAAAAAAAGTTGTTCCATGCTTTTCATAGGATCCAAAGACTTCTGAGTTTCTCCATAATTCTTAATGTTTACAGATTTTCAGTGAACATTTTTTTTTTTCATTTTAATTGTATTTTATTCTCCTGTGTTCTCTTTGGTGTTTATTTGGAGCTCAGTGACTGTAACAAAACTTTAAGGAAAATTAGTCTAGTAGAGAAGAGGAATAAGCTTTCTCAGTGATAGTGCTCTAGATTTTTTTTTTTCATCTTTCATGCGTGCTAAAAGTACACCAATGTCTCTGAGGTCTGCCAGAATGCCCCCTAATGCACAGATAGAAGTGGAAACTGGGTTTCTCTTATTAGAGTCAGAGATGTCCAGGCGAAGGCAGAGCGAGGGAAGCTGTATTATAATGGGCAACATAGTTTTGTATGTCAAAATGTAATAAAAAAAAAATATATAGTGCAATAGATATATAATATATTGTATACATTGTAAACAATACAATGCGCAATTATAAATGTACTTTGGGAATATTTACGGTGTTTGCTTGCCTGCCTGAAACACTTTGTGTGTCTTACATGCATGCCTATTTTGGTCTTTGCACATTGCAGCAACACACACTCACATGCACAAAATCTCACACCTGATAATCGGAAACTGGAGAATTATTTTCCAGATTAAGGATATACAGAAAAAAATTGACTAAACTATATCTCGCTGTTTATGGACCATGTGCATGTTTTTTTTTTTTTTTCTTGCTTCTGACTGGAGGCATAGTTGTCATTGCCCTTGTGGAATAAGCGTGAGAAAATTGATGCAGGTCATGCGTCAGAAAGTGAGAGAAGATGATTGTGGAGACTGCATCTAGGAGAGAGGGGGGGGGGGGGGCTATCAAAGAAGCAGTGATGCGGTGGTTTCCTGGCTGAAGACCAGTGGAAGATTTTGGAAAGTCCTCAGGATATCAGGGTTTTATCAGGGTCTTTATTTTTAGAGCGAATGTTGAATATTTGAATTTGATCAGTACCTTGTGTGATGTTTTTGAAATTGGTTAATCATTGAGTTTGTATGATTTTTTTTTCGTATGCTACAGTATAATACATTCTACATAGACCTCTACATACTTCTACAGTACATAGAGGTGTCACCGCTCATTAGAGGTGTAATATGCTCTGGTAACTATTCAATTCAGTTCACATTGCTGGCTTCACGAATTGAATTTATTCTCAGAATATACTGTAGTCATCAAAATATTGATAAAGGAAAATGTTGACTAAAGAGACTCTTGCTACTTCTGAATCATAAACAATTCAAAACAGTGTGCAATTCTGTTTGTATAAAACTAAATAAATCAAATTTGCTAACAACCAAGGTTTAATATCGCTAACAAAATGTTCTACAGGCTCACGATATCAGAAAAACACATTCATTTATCTACACCATTAAAACCATTAACATTATAACAACTTTGTTTTGGGATCCCCTGATGGTACTGGGCATGTATGGCTTCTGGGGTTTTGCTATGGTGTCTGGCTCCAGGATGTTGGCAGTGGTCCCTTTGGGTGCTGTGGGCTGCGGAGTGGGGCCTCTGTGGCTTGTCTGGCACATCCCATGGGTGCTCAATCGGCTTGAGTCCTGGGTTTGGAGGCCGGTCCTTCCTGCTGGGCTTTGTACATGGCAGGCTTTGGTGCACTGGTTGTTCTGGTGCCTTTCTATCAAGACTGATTTGTGCTGCAGTGTTTTTTTTTGCCCATGATTCTTTGACCAGTTTACTTGTGTATAATTGATATCCAATGTGTTAATGTTCTGTGGTGTGACTGATATATATATATATATATATATATATATATATATATATATATATATATATATATATATATATAAAATTATTTTAATAAACAAAGCCATTGACCTGGAGGACCCATAAATAAAGCTCCAAAGTGGGCTAAACTGGTTGTTTTCCGCAGTCTTATTTTCAGGTCGAATTCCTGAAAAGTTGGGACATTTTTTATTTTATTTTAATCAAATGAAAACTAAAACCCATATGGGCCAATATTTTATTCACAATAGAACATAGAGAACGTAACAAATGTTTAAACTGAGTTTTTATTTATTATTTTTTTTTTTACAATTTTATGCACAAAAGGAACTGATTTCAAATTTGATGCATGCTACAGACGTCTGGGCTTTGAGGTTATATGTTTCTGGAGTTCTGGTGTTTAGAATTTGGTCCCATTCTTGCCTGATATACTGTAGATTTCCGGCTGCTGAAGAATCGTCTTTGACGGAATTTTTGTTTAATTGTGCACCAAATGTCCTCTATAGGTGAAAGATCTGTCCAATACAGCACCCCAACTCTTCTATTACAAAACCATGCTGTTGTAATACTGTATCTGCAGTATGTGGTTTTGCATTGTCCTGCTGAAATGCACAAGGCCTTCCCTGAAATAGATATGTCTTAGTGCCTGATATGAAATGGAGCCTTTTAAAAAATGCAAGCATTAAAGATGCTGGTTTTTAAACTGAACACTGATGACACACTTGAAGGTTTCCCTGCTCTTTAGCCTGGGGGACACTCCGTCTGTGAAGTTCAAATTTGGACTCGTCTCACCATAGATCACTTTTCCACTTTGAAACAGTCGATTTTAAATGAGCCTTGGCCCACAGGAGACATCCGCTCTTCTGGACCATGTTCACATATGGCTTCCTTTTTGCATGATAGAGCTTTGGCAACATTTTTACCAAAGCAACCAGGATTATTGCTTGACCTTTCCTGAGAATCTGACCCGTGTTTATTCACGTTTATTTAAGGCAGGGGTGGCTCAGGTAGAGGCTCTGGGTTGCTAATCAGAGGGCTGGGGGTTTCGAGCCCTACCACAGCTAGGTTGCCACTGTTGGGCCCTTGGGCAAGGTGCTTAACCCTATGTCTATACATACAGTACTCTGAGAAAGGGAAATAGACCAAGCGAATGTATAGCCATTGTACAGTGGCTATACATTCTTAGGGGTGAGAAAAACTTAACTAATTAACCTAAAACATTCTTGAGTTTGTTCCTCTGGAGGAACCATGTCAGGTTTTTCAAAGATCTTGTCCAGAGACCCCCTTACCCCAGATGTCAACATTTTCTTCCCCTTTCTCACATGCCTAGGGTTGGGTCTGATGAATACTTGGGCTGATTGTACCCCTCTTGCATCAGGTCCAGGCATGCCATCATGTGCTGTTCATGCTACAGTATGTGGGATTTTGAAGGTTACAGAATTAGGTCCTTAAACCATATATCACAATTTTCCAATTATAAATAGATGGGATGTGATATTGGAATTCTTTGGAAGGTACATTAGTAATTAATGATTATGTCATTAGCAGGTAGTAATGGGAAAGCACTGATTTGGACTATCAGATGACTCCTGACTGAGCCCAGTGACCCAAGAGCTGTGTGAGATGAACAGGACGATGTGGGTTGCATCATAAATAAGTAGCTGTAGCTCAATGAAAACAGATTCACCTTCTGAAAAGACACAAGGCTGTATGGCCAGCGAAGTGAATCCTTACATCATCAGTTGCTAATTAAACAATAATGATGATACAAGTGAGGAAATTAAAGTTAAAGGCCTGGGTTGAAGTGACCATCAAGGCAGAGTCTAATCTAATTTACAGCATCCTTCATTATTAATGAAGCATCGCTTGCAATAAATCAGCTTTACTGATAGTGTATGCGTACAACAGCAAATACTGCACGTACACGTAATATGCCTTTTCTTTGTAGCACCAAAATAAAAAAAAAAAAATAAAATCTTTTTTATTTTTTTCGAATTGGATCCGGAGACATCTGGATCCAAGGCAGAATTATCAAATAGATTCTGGTTATCATGTGATTGACTACATATGAAGGCAAGCTAAAATGTCTAACCCAGACATCAGGATCAATGATCACTCTTTTTTTCTATACTGTATTATCTAAATCTTCCGCTTTGGGCATCAATACCCCGACAGCTTTTTATACCTGCATGGTTTTCCAATAAAAATGTGTGTGTGTGTGCTTGTGTATTGCACCAGCATACATATGGCTTTGCACGAAATTCCATCATCTATAATATTATTGACAGCATGAGCGGTGTGTTATTGCAGTAGCGTTAGTCCCAAATACCCATGAGCTAGATAAGTCAGTCACTTCAGCGATAATTAAGACAAATGAGATACAAGCGCATACCTGGATGGTGCCAAAACCCACAGGGAGGGGGGAAAAAAAAGAGTGTCTTCGTAAGAGAGATAGAATGGGTGAGAAGGAAAGAATGTGACAGCACCAGAGGAAATTTTTTCACGCTAGAAAGGAGTTATAGGTGTAGAGCAAGGAAAGAGAGGCCAGGCTGGTTGGAAAAATGGGTGGTTGGGTGGATGGATTGATGAATTGCTTTGGCAGATGGATGTATGGGTGAAAGGAGGAGTGACTCAGTTGACAGAATAGATGGATTGATGGATAGATGAATGAATGGATGGATAGATTATGGCTTAAAATGTAATGATGAGGGGCGTAGTAATGAGCATAAAAACTCCCTTTATTTCGCTATGTAATCCCCTGCTACACTAATGCACCTATCGCAGCGTGCAAGGGAGAAAGATTTCTCAGTAGAGTGGAGACATGATTGGACTTTCTTTCTTAAACTTGTGTAAATGGCGTAGAGTGAAATCAGGACTGTGGCTATATGTCCTTGTAATGTCCAAGTGGTGCGGTGGGCAGTATGAGGTCATGTATGTTCTGCCAAAAAAGAAAAAAAAAATCAAACAAGCCCATTTTTTCCCTTTCTTCGCTGTTCACATTTGCACCACTTAAATGTTTTACTGTGGCTAAGAGTCTAATTGTCGTACAATGCCTGATGGCTTCTGTAAATGTCAATCGGTTTTACATCTTCATTCACCAGACATCCCGGTTTGACTTGAACGCCGCTTGTATTTGGAAGAACATAAAGAGTAAGAGTGCATTTGACAATCAGCATGATAGTATCTCTAAAGACAGCGAGAAAAAAAAAATGGAGAAAGTGTAAAGAAGAGAGAAGCACTTAAACCTGATTTATTATCCTTCCACAGCCTATCTACATTTCCCAAGGGAGCAGTGGCTGCATTTTACATTTACAACCGTATAGCTTGCAAGCAGTTTCATTATTAGAACCACTAAGTAGGACTGTTTTATCCTTCTCCACATAAATAATGATAATTTTATACTGCAACACTGTTGAATTTGAATCGGGAATCCGATTGGTCAGAAGTTATATTTATGTTTTATGACAGCAGAACTAAATATAGTTTGGATATATATAGTGCAGAAGATCAGCTGTGAATATAGCATTGTTAGTTAAGCTACTTTTTCTATGTAGCTTGTTGTGTAGCTAACTTTTTTCTAGAATAGTCTTACTTTTACTGTAGCTTAGCTTACCACATACACTACAAGTTAACCATGTAGCAAACAAACAAAATAAAAGTTTATGTCATTTAATATGTAAAACTCAATAATTTTTTTTTTTTGATGTAAACATTTAAACCTATATTTTTTTCTAAAGACGAAGCCTCAGTGAAAGTCCTAGCAAGGCACCATATTGGACAAACAACAACATCGACACACTACATTTTCACCTGCTCTGTTTGTGTCTATAGTTTACAGTGTAAATGTGCTGTATTTTAAGCATATTTATTCTACGCCCCGGCTAATAGAATAGAAAATGCCGTTTTGCCTAATTGCTCTAGAGATAATTGGATTTGACAATCACTTTCTCCAAAAGCGTTTGTTCATTTTGCAAATGTTCCTTTTACATTTAGCAGAGCGCTATTTAACTCCGCCATCATTCCTGATTAATAATTAAGACTGCTGCCGGATGGATTCTCATTTATTTAAATGATCAATTAGCTCTCAAACCAAATGAAGAGCTGTTGAAAATGTCTTGAGATGCTAAAACATCAGCCTCCTCGCTCGCTCTGACAGCATAATATAATTAAGCAATATGACTGTCCTATAAAAGAAATATCACACTCGAGGTCGTGCTGATATTCAGGAGAACAGCTGGACCTTGAGTGCGATATCGCTTTTATACGACACTTCTACAAACCCCATTGATTATAAACAGTTTATGGTTTGTTTGTTTAGCCAGTTATTTTGCTCCACCAGAACATATCCTTCTGTGTCTAGCAGAACCAATTAACTGTATTGTAGTTAAGTGGGGTGATAGTAGTACTGTGTAGCCAAATGGTGAGGAACATAAAACATGGAGGAGGTGGACAGTCTTGAGAAACGTAGAAAATTTACTTTATATATCCACTTATTCCACTATAGAATATCAGCTACCTCCTGGGGTTAAATCCCAAATTTGTGTTTAATGGAAAGCTAGCACGCTACAACTGACAATTAGTGTAATTCAATTCAATTCAATTTTATTTGCATAGCGCTTTTAACAATTATTACTGTCGCAAAGCAGCTTTACACAAGGAATTTTTGGAATGTGTAATTAACAGTTATTAGAACACTTGTGTAACGGAGTGATGCATATACTGTCGTTAAACATCCCAGTGCTGTTACTGTATATTCTAATATCACCACCCATGCATGCCTCTCGTCCAATCAGATTACTCTGTCAGAGCTAACTGTTGTATAATATCATATATGAGGACAATATTTCTTGTTTGTTTCTGATGAGCAAAAATATGGAAACACATGCAGTCACATTTCATGAATCATATACTCGTTATTGTCTTTTGCCTTTTTGACACCCAAGTGCTGTTAATAAGTTATTCACATTCAAGGCACTTTCCCCCCATACAGTCAAACTGAAGAAGCTTAAAAAAAAAAAAACAACAAACACTGCTCATCAAATTTCAATTCCAGGTTGTAAGACATAAAACATTTTGTTGCACTCCAGTGTCTTCTTTTTATTGAGACAAAGTATTTTAATAATGGACGTTGGCATGTAAACGAGGGTTCGACCAATGGCTCAATGTTAATTGAACCTTAAATCAAGGAATTTCAAATCAACCAGCAAATGATAAATGTGCAGCAACCAATGGCAATGTTTTATAGCTTAACAAGGGTGGTTACCTTTGGTTACAGTAACAGAAATTTATAGGTAAACTGAAACCTTTTTTCTGGAGCAATTACAGCAGCTTAAAAGAATATCTGGATCAAAGTGTCCGTCAGTCGTTTCTTTCGAAAAACAAGAAAGTCAATTTGGAGCAATTGGTTTTCAACACTTTAGATAGAAACAACTGCGCAAATTACTATCTTGAGTGTTTGTTCTGAAAAAAGTCACCTGTGAAGCCTTCAATTATTTTGTATGAAACACGCCTACAGACATGGAATGGTTGTATACATGGGTTAACAAGATAAATTCCCAGGTAGCACAACAGTAAAAGCATTCACCCTACTCTAGATAGATCACAAGCCCAAATCCCAATGATGCCAAAGCTACCCATGGCCAGGGAGTCCAAGACATACAGTAGTTCCAAGTATAGTTGCAATACGGCTTACTGCAGTCTCAGATGAACATTTTATGATCTCTTGATGGTAGTTATAGGAGAACAAGGACAAGGGAAACAACAACAAAAAACAAGCCTATCATAAGAAACGGGGCAGGAAAAACCTAAGCATGTGATCAGCCATCAGGAAAATTTGGTAAATTTTTTTTAAATAGATTTTTATTACAGTAGATGGCTTTCCTTAAAATAAGGATGTTAATCTGAGTAAGGTATAGGCTTGGAAATAATGTTTTAAAATATTATTAAAATTGGAGACAATCTAAAAGTAGAAATGCCTCTTCAAGAAACTGCTTAAAAAGAATTTATGCATAAAATGAATGAATTAAATAAATTTTACAGCTGTGACATAAAACAAACATATACATATTGCCACTAATCATATGAGCAACATTGAATAATGCAAGGTTTTAAATGTTAATTCCATTTTTATTGCAAGAATTTATATTTGCATCATAAGCATACTGTATTGGTCTTAAAAAATGTTTTTTTTTTCATTCATTACTTTAGAAAATGTTTAAATTGCGTTGGTTATTGAGGACACTTCATTAGCAAGAGAAAGTTGCACTTTTTTCTTTTTTGCATTTTTTAAAATCAAATCAGCATTTCTTTATTTAAATGCAAAAAAAAAAGAATGTGATTACATAAGTAGATGTAGTATATTATTAGAACAAAAATGTAATGTTAATGTTTATTTAATGTAAATGTGTTATTAGAAAAAAAAAACAATGATGGAAGGTAAAATTTGCCTCGTTAAAAATCTGTTATTTTGCTAGGGTTAGTGGTACAGCAAGCATCACTAATGATCTTAATAGAAGAAAAACAACATGAATTAAAATCCATTAGTGTTATTGCATATATAATCTACTGTATCTACAGGTACAGTAGTACTTTTCATTATAAGATCACAACAAAAAAATACATATTTCATCATTTCAAGCTTTAAATTGTTTTGTTCTATTGTCAAAGAATTTTTTTTAATTAAGCTAATTTGTCCTTCAAAAGAATAATACTAATCATTTAACGCTGGAAATTGGTATAAAGGGTAGTAATATGTTGAATAATCTTATACTGTACATTGGCTATGTACAGTGTATAAACAGACCTTCAGTACATTTGTGGAAGTATAAGCTCTGTTTCTAAACATTCTAAAACATTCAAGTAAATTAGTATTAGAAGTGTAACGGTGCATAAATAGATGCAGAAGCTATCATGAGATTACTAGAAGTAGAATGTGCATATTACACATTGTTAGGGAAAAAGTTAAAAATAGCATCCAGGGGAAAAAATCTTTCTTGTAAGCTAAGAGCCCACAACATATATTTCTTTTAACTATATTGAAAGGAAAACTTAATAAAATCTACATTATACAGAGCAAAAAGTGAAAATAAACCTTATGAGAAGTAAAATATGCAGTGAGCTTTGAATAAAAAAATATGCATCAAAAGCATTGAAACTACGTCATATTTCACAAATAAAACTTTAGAAACAGGATGTACAGTACGTTTATAGAAGAATCCATAGTATTTAAACAAAAGAGCTATTAGGAGTAGAAATAATAAATTACTATATTATCAGCTGCACTATTAGAAGCAGATATGACACTATCACTCAAAAAAAAAAAAAAAACTCTTTGAATGAACTTAATTAAATCATGGAAAGAATTTCCACTTCATTTAATGACTTTCTTTCAGCATTAAGCAATTTTGTGGCCCAACTTAATTTATTAGGTTCATTTAACTTATTTACTACAGGTGCGTCCAACGTAATTTAATACTGTTAAGTCAACATATTTTAAGGTTCATCCAGCATAAATGAACAGGGTTGGTACAAAAATGTTTGAGTTGTCTATTAAGTTGATCCAACTCAAGTAAATTTAATTGGCGCAACAGAATTGCTTAATGCTGAACAAAAGCAATTGAATCATGTGAAAAATCTTTCCATTATTTAATTAAGTTTATTCAAAGAGTAACTACATTGTAAAAATAATGGAAATATTTTCTAATTTATATCGAATTTAAGTGAAACTATCGGCAGCAGAGGTCTTCAAAATCCAGACAGGCCAGCTGATTCAATTTACTACCAGCTACAGTGAGTGGATTAAGGTGTTAAGGTGAGTTAAAGACTTTGCTGGAGTTGAAGAGCTCTGATCAACAGAATTCTGTGAAGGAAGGATGACAACAACGGGATGAAACAGAGACTATATTTAATAAAAAATGAAATGACAGTTTCAACCTTGAAATACGAAAACAATTCCTAGAAATAGCCATAATAGTTTACAAAATAAACAATAAGTTGAAGGTTCCATTGTTCCTTTGTCTATGTTTAAGCTACTTTTACTAATAAATATCGCAGTTTTTGCAGTGTCATGTTACTGGTCAATCAATATCAAAGACATCAATATAAAAGCTACAGTTATGTTATTAATACAGCAAGTAATGTTTTTTATAAGTAAAAACTTTATTATACTAAATATACATAATAAGTATAAGTCTGAATCCGAAATTAAATCATCCCATCATTAGTAGTGAAAATCTAAAACATTTTACTCCTTTCTTCTGTCATCAGTAAAGATATGGTAATGCCATCCTCTGAGACTTCTGAACACATGGCTTGGCCTCATGCTTAGTTTTTGATCATTGAATTTGAATAATAATTAAAGAAAAAAAAACATTTCCCTTTTGATGAATTATTCACAAACGTTGAACATATTACATAGGTACGTATACGAACCCCATTCAGCTACAATGTATTTGCATCCCTTCTATAAATAAATGCTCATTATGCAACACTGCCTCTGTGTATCTCTGTTTTTATAGTATATTTTTTTTATTTAAGATACTGAAGTGCCATTTTTATAGCATTTTATCATTTTGAGCTGTTTTTTTTTTTCCTTCTAAAGAACAGCTTTTGACTTTTAACAAATCACAATTTTGAAAGACTTCTTTATTTTGTACATTTTTAGATGAATTTTCCTGGCTAATAAATATAAATACGGAGTAGAAATTAGAATCTGATGATGACTAGAAATAAAGATTAATGGTAAAATGACAGAATTATACTGTGCTATGGTGCAAGGACTATTAATTTATGACCTTGACATTTGAAAAGTAATCATTATGTAAGGTTGAATTTCTAGCTTTACATAGTAATAAACAAGCTTAATACTGCTAAACATGGCAACTTAGAAACTTTAGTTTGGAAATTAAGATTGCTGTTTCTCAACATGGTGTTTCTAGAGCCATCTTGTTTTGCGAGTTCAAAAAGAAATCCATGGTATGAGCTGTCCAGCTTTCTTTAATTTAGATAATGATTTAGACCAAAATGTGGCTTTTAGTTGTCATGCAGTAGAAAAAGATGTGTTTTTATTTACAGTGTTAAAACATGTTCTAAACACATACAATCCTGTCATTGAAACATTAAATGGATATCGGGTTTGTATCATGGTCTTTAAAGCAAAATTCCTCTAAATGCCATTTAATTCACTTTCATTTGTATAAGGCCCTTAACAATAGACAGTGGAACCAAGCAGCTGTACAGAAATATACAAATTCTGAATATAAATTTGATATTTAGAAACTCATCCATAATGAGCAAGATGAGCAACAGTGGTATGGAAAAACTCCCAGGCTCAAAAGGACCCCTTTCTTATCTGGGTGACACAAAATAGTGTGATTATGAATAATTCCCTTTTCATAACTATGTGCTATAAAGTTTAAAGAAGGGGCAATTGTGTAACCAGGAAATTCATTATAGTTTTAACACAAAGTCTATTTTGTTGAACCTATCAACTGTTCACTGACAGGGTCTTGAGTGCAAAACTGTTCGTGGCAATTGCAGTCCAAAAGGTATTTTAGCAATTGTAGTCCATTGGCGAAAAACTGTTCACATCATCTGCAGTCCAAAGGCATCTTTATAGTGTATCTTTAGGCTATCCTTCGGCAGCAGGGAGTTGTTTCTAAGCAATGAGAACTCCAAACAGAAGTAGGGCATCAGAATGGATCAGGCCACTTGTAAGAACACAAGGGATCAGGATTGCGGGTATCTCAGGAGTAGCATGTGTAGCTCGACATAGCGAAGTGGTGGGGGGGGGGGGGGGCAGAGATTTTGGCACAAATCTGATGTTTTGTCCCATCTGTTTGCACATTTGCAGGACTTGTTGGATTTTCATATTTATGTACATCATCCCTCATCCAATGTACATCATCCCACTGCCAAGCCAATCAAGACTTTAGTACAGTAGGCTCAATATTGTTAAAGAAAGAATGGGTGATTAAGTGTTCATTGTTATATTAAGCACCTTTTAATTTGCCCGAACTTTGGCATTGAAGTGAGGACTGACTGATTCCTTGATCTCCATGGCTGAAGACATATACTCATAGACAACATGAGTTTATTTAGCAACCCTGCAATAATGGCTGTACCTCCCATCAGTCTGTGTCATATTATAAATGTAATCTGTTTGAGTCTTTAACAAGGTGGGAAACCCTGGACTTATATAAGTGGTGTGTTGGTTGCTACTGGGTTACAACTAATAAAATTAAATAAGAAATCTCCCCAAATTTTGTCCCTTTAAATATTGTCCCCAACATTGTATAGCTTCCTCTTGTGCCCCTGGGGTGGCTCTAGCCCCTCAGGGCATGTCTCAGCACGACCTCTGAGGGGATGCGGTAATGTCTAGCATCAGGACATTATTGGCCACACCCTTGAGTCCTGTCAGTTGTCATGTGGGGCCTCCATGGATCAGACTTGTTTGTCCAGAGAATCTTATACTGTAGATGCTTGATCGGATTGAGATCTGGAGACTTTGTTAGCCGCATCAACAACCTTGAACTCTTGATCAACTCTTAAACCCCTGATAGCTTTTTATCATAGCTAGCATTAACTTTGTTTTGGCAATTTGTGTTACATTGACTTATGTGTGGGAATGGACTAGATGGGTTGGCCTTTTGGTATCCACTGGAATAAATGCACCTTAAGTGCATTTAAGTACCAGTTTACTGGTAAATAAGTGATAACCAATTTCATTCAATTGACCTGGTGGTGGCATTAATTTTATTGCTGATTGATGTACATACATTGATTCACCTACTCACACATCTAATGATCCACCCATCCACACAAAATCCAATGGAAAATCCAGCCAAAAACTCATGTACCCATCCTTCCAAACATCCATTAATCTATACTGTACATTCATCCATCAAGCTACATACGATATGTACACAATGAAACACCTATCCATGAATTAATCCATCCATCCATTCTTTACCAATGCATAGGAGTTTTTAAAATTTCCCAGTGTCCTCTGGCCATCTATGTCTACAAATATATTCAAAATTCTATAACCACAAAGCCCAAAGGGTATCTAACAAGCATGAACACCATCATGCCACTTGTTCCACCTGGGTTTAAGACTGTAAAAAATGAGCGAATACAGAGTGTTTAAATCCATTTCCACATTGATTTCTAGGATAAACTAGTGTCTGATTTTATTGCACAGTAAAATCATGAAATGAGGAAATGAAAGGCAGGCTGTCCCATCCTCCTTATCGCTACCTTTTAAGAGTGCAAAATTACTAATTTGGAGAAATCTCTCCCAGTCCAGCTTTATTTTTAATGGACAATTTCCCATTCCTTCCAGATGTTTAATGGAGGATTTGAAATGAGTTTCTTCTGGTGCTCTGAAATGGACAACTCTTTGATGTCTCTGTTTAATGCATACTTAGGTTTATGTGCAGAATAGCCACGTCACTGATTCTCAGCAGGGTTTTCATGGATGGAGGAAATCCCTCCATTTTCTCATTTTTCTCCATTTCCCCATCAGTCTTCTTTTTTTCTTTTCTCCTTTCTGTACTGAACAGAGCCTCAGTGTCTGGGGGCAGTGGATTGGATCAGGAAGAGATAGGTTTGGGCTGCTCTGACAAGTGTGTGTGTCTGTGTGTGTTTGTGTGTTTTGATTTGTGGGTGTGTGTGGTGTTCCTGTTCATAGCCATTAAATATTTCATGACTTGTGTGCTGAGGGTAAATGGGATGTCTGAGCATGGATAACTATACAGGGAATTGGAGTCAGTGCTGTCTCTTGCCTCTTTGTATGTGTGTGTGTGTGCTGAAGACTTTCAGTCAGGCAGACAGGTATCTCAAAGCTTCTTACATGCCAGGAGGTAACCATTTGTTCTATGTCCCAAAACTACTCGCTAGGAATTTTGACCAAGCTACATCTTCATGTTATTTATTACTGCACCAAACAATTTTTACCGTACTATTTCAACCATCTATACACACATACCTTTATTTAACTATTTAAATAATCTAATGATCCTTCCAATCACCAATCTACTGATCCATCTGTCAATCCATTCATCGTCCCAAATTCTTTTGAACAAGCCCTTCTTCCAAAAATCCACTCGTCTACCCAACCCTCAACACATTTATCCATCCACCTATACAGATTGGCTACTCACCCATTTATCCATCTATCCCTTTACCAATCCATCCATCCATCCATCCATCCATCCATCCATCCATCCATCCAATCCACTTATTCATACAATGAGATACTTACCTACCCATTTATCTACCTATCCATACAATGTATTGATCCAAACTATTACTCATCTATCCATTCACCAATCTATCCCTTCAACTATTCATAAATTCCTCCATCCATCCATCCATCCATCCATCCATCCATCCATCCATCCATCCATACATCCATCCATCTATCAATCCATCCATCAATCCAATCCACTTATCCATACAATGAGATACTTACCTACCCATTTATCTATCTAGCCATACAATGTATTGATCCAAACTATTACTCATCTATCCATTCACCAATCTATCCCTTC
Source organism: Clarias macrocephalus (assembly GCA_011419295.1). Taxonomy (NCBI): domain Eukaryota; kingdom Metazoa; phylum Chordata; class Actinopteri; order Siluriformes; family Clariidae; genus Clarias; species Clarias macrocephalus. The sequence continues at coordinate 106,978 of JAAGKR010000433.1, forward strand.
AACTATTCATAAATTCCTCTATCCTTCTATCCATCCATCCATCCATCCATCCATCCATACATACATACATACATACATACATACATACATACATACATAAAACTATTAACCTGTTAATATGCCCATCCATCCATCCATCCATCCATCCATCCATCCATCCATCCATTTAACAATTCGCCTGTCAATCTGGCTTTGCCTCCATCCATCCATCCATCCATCCATCCATCCATCCATCCATCCATCCATCCGTCCCATTATTCACCCAAATAACTATCTATACTGTATCTCCATCCATTCATGCATCCCATCCAAAAAATCCATCTATCTACCTCTCCACCATTACACCTACATATTGTCATATCTCAGTATTTTAGTGTGTATACCTCAAACAGCTGCCCATACACTTTCCTGTTTCATCCTAAATCTGACTGACTGATCTAAATCTAAAACAAAATTTGATCTAAGCAATGACAATATACTTTTAAAACATATTTACAGTGCAGCATATTGTATTTTATTTTGCGAAAGTCTTTACTTGAAAGCAGTCAGCCCGAAAAATACCATTACCTGTCTTTATTTGATATGTTTTATTCCGGAATGGAGTTGTGCGATGCGTCATGATGGTGCTGTCATCTGGAAATCGGGGCTAAATCTAGAATCTGGGCTTCAGCAACTTGAGTGAACAATGCACATGCGGACACTTCAACTGCACACTCATGTGGAGGCTCTGAAGCTGCTGTGGATATACACATCTGTCATAAATCTCCACTATTTTCTGTCCACCAAGACAAATGTCCCGGCATCTGTTTTAAGAGCAGTGCAAACTAACAAAATGATGAAATTATCTCTTGTAGGCGATGAAGGGCATAGAGACAATCCCTCGGGCCGTGTTTACAGCTGACATGTGCACAGTGATGATTAAACACTGAACAGCAGAATTTAGATCTCTGATGTAAGTGTACATCTCATGCTTACAATTACTTTTGTTAGTGGAGATATTTCTGTATTATGTCTTATTATATCTCATATCTCTCAATTTGGTTTTGGTTTCATCTCAGTGACTGGGGCTATGACTGATTTGTTCCCTAATGTGTATATTATATTTTCCAGTATATTATATTTTCATCTAAATATAAGCAATACTCACAGTCCCAAGAAAACCAAACATTATTCCAATGCTGTAATAGAAACCCAGTTAGAGAAATTAAAAAGATGCTTTATAACATTCCACTTAAAAAAATTTAATAAATAGAACACCGAACTTAAAAAGAGCAAGTAAAGCCATGATTAAACTCACAAAGTTACTTAGGAATTAAAAAGTTTATACAAGCCACAGATTATTATTAATCAGTAAACACACCCTTTCTGATTTCTGATTGTGTGTGTGGGTATGAAGTCCCTGAGCAATAAACAGCCAGGTTTTTAGCAAGCATGGCTCAGAACGATGAGCTAGAGATGTTATCTCGGTCTCCCCTGGAGCATTCAGATATTTCATGCATGCCGACTTTTACAGATGAGCAGGCAGAAACAACAAGCGAACTACAATCAGGCACTGTGATGTATGTATAATTTATATTCAGTTTCCGTCCAGTGGGCTTCCTCAGCTGATCGACAGTCGGGTGTATACAGTACTGTACGTCCAGGCAATAAATTTTTTTTTATTTTATTTTTTAAATGTTCTCTCAGAAAGGATGTGTTTACTGATTTCAGTATGCTGCATGATTATGTCATAGTGCATTATTGTTACTATAGTAACAGGGTACACAGGCACTTGTATAGCAGGCATTTCACATAATCAAACATTTATTATGAACTGATTAAAAATTAATTATCGTACAAATCAAGGTGAATGTATAACAATTTTGGAAGGGGTCACCAGTGTCAATGGGAACATGACAAGCTGTGTTTTTTAAAATTATTTTAAACTTGCATGAGGTGAGGGCGGCACGGTGGTGTAGTGGTTAGCACTGTCGCCTTGCACCGCCAGGGTCCGGGTTCGATCCCCGGCCAGGCTCGATTCCTGTCTCTGTGTGCATGGAGTTTGCATGTTCTCCCCGTGCTTGGTGGGTTTCCTCCGGGTTCTCCGGTTTCCTCCCACAGTCCAAAAACATGTAGGTTAGGCTAATTGGCGTTCCCAAAGTGCCCGTAGTGTGTGAATGAGTGAGCGTATGTGTGTGTGTGTGTCTGTGCCCTGCGATGGATTGGCACCCTGTCCAGGTTGTACCCTGCCATGTGCCCGAAGTCTCCTGGGATAGGCTCCAGGCCCCCCGTGACCCTGAATACAGGATTAAGCGGTATAGATGATGAGTGAGTGAGTGAGTGCATGAGGTGAGACAAAATGATGCATGACATCCTACAGGATTAAAACATACCATATGATTAACGTATGGCAGGTTTGCAGTCCAAAAAAATTTTTTTTAAGTGTTTTAATGCAGAAAGCACATTTCTGGAAAGTGTTTTTTGCAGCAAAATATAAAACAGAACATTAACTTCTGGTGTAATCACAATGCAGTTTTATTTCACTCTTTGTAGTCTGTTACTGCGCAGCTTTGTGTTGATCGGACTGACTATGTGTGTGTGTGTGTGTAAAACGCAGTGGTGAGCCCTAGGTCTCTGGCACCATGTCTTTTCAGCTAATCCTCCTTCACTGCTGGAACCTAATGCACTGCTCCCTGTCAGACTCACTCACACTCACATTCACACAGTCACACTTACGTACACACACACACATCGAGGCTGCCACTTGGCGCGACTACTCGTGCGCTGCAGAGGCTGGTGGAGGACAAGAAAGTGTTCCACGATAAGGAGGGAAGATGAGATGAGCAGAGACAGGCTTGTGAGCAATATGTAATGTTAATCTTTAATAACCCATTTATATCAATAAATGATCATTATAAAAGCATATGTCTTAGCAGAAGAAGGGTTTAGGGTTTAGTCTTTAGGTAATAAGGCGGTTAAGAATCATTTCCTTACTGTACTTTATCCTTGAATTATGATTACAATCCACAGCCCAGGTCAAAACACACTCAGAGAAGACATACGGTTTTATTTTGTGCTCATAATCTAATCAGGGCAGCACAGTGGTGTAGCAGGCGGTGAAGCTGCCTTACATCTCCAGGAACTGGGCTTTCAAACCATAAGCATGCTGTTTGAGTTTCGTATTAAATAATTAAATCCCAAGAGGATTTTTATTATCCCTTATAGAGGGGCAATAACACCCAAGAAGGGACGATTTCTATTTCAGAAAGGCCCCGAACTAGAATTAATACCCAGTCACGTACATGAATATACTGTATAAAAGGGATTATATACTGTATATACTGTACACACTACCAGTCGGAAGTTTGGACACACTTTTGTAATTCCTTTCAACACTGTAAAAAAAATGCTTGTGGCGTCCAAAATGTACAATACTCTTTTCTGAACAGTTGATATTGAGATGTATCTGCTACTTCTGCTCTGTAAAGCCTTTATAACGGCTCTAATCTGAGGTGCCGGTTGTTAATTGGTGATTTCTGAGGCTGGTAAATCTAAATGAACTTCTCCTCTGCAGCAGGGGTAAGCTTTGGTCCAGATTTTTGGTCTTCTTCATGTATTCTTCAAGTTTCATCATGGCGCTTGATGGGGAAAAAAAAAAAACCAGTAGCAAACTTGTGTCCAAACTTTTGACTGGCACTATATAGTACCATAGACAGTATACAGTACAGACCAAAAGTTTGGACACACCTTCTCATTCAAAGAGTTTGAATTTGTATTATGGCAAGAAAAAAGCAGCTAAGTAAAGAAAAACGAGTGGCATCATTACTTTAAGAAATGAAGGTCAGTCAGTCCAAAAAACTGGGAAAATTTTGAAAGTGTCCCCAAGTGCAGTCACAAAAACCATCAAGCGCTACAAAGAAACTGGCTCACATGCGGACCGCCCAAGGAAAGGAAGACCGAGAGTCGCCTCTGCTGCGGAGGATAAGTTCATCCGAGTCACCAGCCTCAGAAATCGCAGGTTAACAGCAGCTCAGATCAGAGAGCAGGTCAATGCCACACAGAGTTCTAGCAGCAGACACATCTGTAGAACAACTGTTAAGAGGAGACTGTGTGAATCAGGCCTTCATGGTAGAATATCTGCTAGGAAACCACTGCTAAGGACAGGCAACAAGCAGAAGAGACGCGTTTGGGCTAAAGGACACAATAAAGAACACAAGAAAGAAAACTCGCTGAATGAGAAGGTGTGTCCAAACTTTTGGTCTGTACTGTATATACAGTATATGACTTGGCCACTTCTAAGTCTTTACCCGTGCTTGGGGGGGTTTCCTCTGGGTACTCCAGTTTCCTTTCCATCTACAGTCCAAAGATGTGCTGATTAGCTTAAATGCTTTTCTAAATTGTGAGTGTGTGCATGCTTGTGCCCAGCAATGGACTGGCATCCCATCCAAGGTGTATCCCACCTAGTGCCCTGAATCCTCTTGTATAGGCTCAAGGCTCACCTGCAACCCTGGTCAGGATAAGCGGATAAGCGGATAAGTGATAAGGAGGTTTGAATCCAAATGAAATTGAGAATTAATCGAATTTGAAACTGAAAACCACCAACATCAACAATCAGACTTGGATAAGAAAAGGAATCATGTCTTGTAAAAGAAAATGTGCATGTTAATAATAATAATAATAATAATAATAATAATAATAATAATAATAAACAATGGGTTTCCTCGGTGTACTTTATTTTCCTCCCGCAGTCACAAAGTAGCATAGCAATTTGAGTGCACATCTTTCAGCTTTGAAGAAAAAAAGAACAGTCTGTGGTTTTATAATGCATTTGGGGGTATTTATGGGATCTCAATTCTTTCTGATAGGAGTTGGTTCAATTGGCTTGGATCTCAAGAGGGACAACCAAAGGTCCTTTAACATCTAGAGACCTAAAGGTCATCATATGAGGACATGACATTTTCCCCCCAACTATATTGTCTATATACACTACCGCTCAAAATTTAGGATCACTTTTGAACTCCCTGGATTTTCCTGATTTTTATTTCTTTCTACACTGGAACGCAATGCTGAAGGCATCCAAAATATGCAATAATCTCCTTTGAACAGTTAATGCTAATTCTATGTGTTATTTCACAGTTTTGAAACCCCCAGTATTGTTGTAGACAATACCCCGTGAGGTGAACTTGCAATGTACACATGAGTGCAGTTGTCATGATCTGCAGGTGTTACTCTGGCTAGACCGGCTGCCGTAGTTGCGGTGGGCGAATAGGGTAGGCATAAAGGCAGAGGGGTTTTTAAACAGGAAAAAAAATCTTTTATTTACAAGAACTCAAAAACAGACAAACAAACAAAGAAACTAAAACAACAAACTCAAACTATAACTAGGGCTCAGAGCAAACATGCTCATGGGAATTAAGAGCTGAACACAGGGACTAAGAGCAGACACAAGGAGACATGGAGCTGCAACTAACTAAAGACACATAGGGACTTGAGACGGGAACGAAGACAGGACGAGAACGAGACCAGACCAGGGGTACAGAGACGAGACAGGGCCAGAGACTGCATGGGTTAGTGATTAGTCGGATTAGTAGCTACATGGAGTATTGATATACGGAATGATGACCTAACCAGGTTAGTATCTAAGGGAGTTAGTGGCTAACCAGGTTAGTACTGACCTACGAGGGGACCGGAACACAAGTGGCAGGGCACACATGAGGCTATTCCAAACTAGCGGCTAACCTACTAGCGACCAGAACCACTAGCAGTCAATCCCACTAGAGTCTAGCCTACTGGAGGCTAACCCTTCTAGGGGCTAACCCTTCTAGCAGCCAAGGCCTACTAGCGGCTAAGCATTCATGTGCCTACACACATTTAAACAGACAAGGGAATCTACACACAAACAATTAAACAAGAAGACCGACACTAGGGACACACAGAACAGTACTTACTCAGGAGGAGACAGGAAACAGGACAGCTCCATGAATCCACTAACACAAGGAACATACCGAAAACCAATACTAGAGCCCTCTTAAAAAACACAGGTTAAACAATATAACTAAAATATACAACTCAAAGAAACAAAAAGTAATGCCCACATGAGAGTAATATAATCACTTATATACATACAAACAATGCTCGACCCAGTTGCCCAAAACAAACTGCTATTTATAGACTCTTCAATGAATCACCTCGGTTCAGGTGAGCACTCTCATCACCTGACCGAGACGCCTTCTACAAAACAGACAGACGTGAGAACAGTGCCCTCTACTGGAGGTCCCTTACAGCAGTAGAGTGGAGGTCTCAGGAGACTATGGGTTCTAAATTTATGGAAGGTTTTTGAAGTGTAACGGTTGTAGTTCTATTCTAAGGGAAACTATTTGGATAATTAAGGGTTCCTAGGATACCTGGCTCCTAAAATAGTCCTACTTTATAGCCTTTCAATAGAAGCACTTTTTATGATGCTACATGCAAAGTTTATAGTTTCACTCCACAGAGACATCTATAAACCATTAGTTGTTAATTGAAAGATGTTGTTTGAGGTCAGGGGGAAAAAAAAAATCAGAAATGGTTCTTTACTGCTTTGTAGCATAGTTTGTAGGATAGTTAGGAGTGCTTACTTCTCCATAGAGCCTTTACAGTTTCCCCCTGGGGGGATTGAACACAAACCTTTACGGTACCTTTAAGTAGATTTAAGGAAGGATTTTTTTTTAGGACAAAAAGAAACTTGAAAGATTCTTCAGTGGGTCTCAGGATTAAGGGTTTTAGCCTCCTACAAAATTTAATTGAGACCCCTGTCTGACAGGGATGCACTGAATTGTAGGATTGTCCATGCAACCTTCCCAGTGAGAACAAACAAATCTATTTGAAGATTGCCTTTGGATTCTTAAAAAAATAATAAATGTAAAGAATTATTCAGTGGTTCTTAGTTTAGGTAAGGATTTCCATTCATGTTTCTATTTACAAATTCTTTTAGTAACTTCCCAGAGGGACAACCAAAGAACCTTTAGGATTGGTAGCTTTTGGTCTGTGAACAATTACTGATTTTTTTTTAAGTGAGGCTTGTTTCTTAGATTTCTCCTCAGAAGAAATAATTAAATAAAACAACAATACGCAATTAACCCAAATCGCAAAGATAATGTGGAGATAACAAAAAGAAAAAAACAAGTGTAATGAGAGAAAAACTTGCTAAAAGTAGTACAGAGGGAGCAGTTTGTGTAAAATTGCCAGTTACTTGCAATTATTTTGACTACATTTGTATTTCTGGGGAGAATAATCGCTTCAGTAGGTATGCAATTACTTCAGTCTATTTAGCCTAATGGACCTTTTGGGATGGCAAACCTTAGCACATTTGGGTATCTTAGCTACGTCACGTGATATGGCTCTCTTAGAAGCCTGCCAGAAACCATTTCCAGGATCCTTTATAGCAGTCGCAACTGTCTAATAAGACATACCTGAGCATGTTTTGTTTCCCAAGCAGTCACCATGAAGCTCATGCAATCCAATTTTCATCCAAGTGACATGGAAATTATTTAAATAATAAACCTCTTAAGCAATGCCACAGATTTAGGGATAATTAATCTGGGGCATGAATGCAATCCCTGCTTTAATTATCTGTCTAACTTCAGGGAGTTTTTCCTTGCATGCTCTTCACTCATCTGAATTTCAGCTTTATTGTGAATTCACATAATAAATGTGAATTATTATGTATTTTGCAAAATGTAAGAATATTATAAATAAATACTGATTCTTTTATACATTAATTTATACATTATTGGACTGGCTCAAGCAAAGAAAACAACTAGGATGAAATTTCAGGAAGTAGGTTTAAAAATGTCCAACACATGATGAAAACTTGGAAGCATAGTGCTGAACTGTAAACTTCATGGAAGAAAAAAATCTGAAAAAAAAAAACGAATGAATGGAGATCACTTAAACACTTAAGCGAAGGTGCATTATATTCTGTGTGGCCATCAGAAAGCCACTTTTTAGTGAGACTTTTTTTTTTTTGCTAAGCATCAATGAGGAGTCCTTATTGACCCTATTCCAGAGCGATGTGCACGTCATGGTGCAAAGTGCATACTGTAGATGCACCGTGGGCACTGTACAAGCCTCTGGTGGAAGTGTTATGATCTAGGGTTTTTTCACACAGCCATATATGAGGACTGAGAAAAAGTGGTACTGGGATCATGAGGAATCATTTTCACACATGAACTGGACACCCCATTGTGCACTGCGATCAAAGCTGAAGGCGGTCGAACAAAATATTAATGTGTGCATTTAATTTTTTTATATTCTGGTGTGGTACATGCTCAATTAGCTTATTTATGTTCATATCATATTTTTGGATGATGATTTTAGGGCTGCAGAAACCCGAATACATCTCCACAAATCGTTTTGTATTGACTTGAAGTCGTCTCAGAATCACTGGTGTTAGGATTTGGACCTGCCACCACCTTTAGGGTGGATTTTTTTTTTAAACATGGTCTTGGTACTGTACCTCTCTGTCTCTTAAAACATGCATGAAATTCCACAATATGCGATTTTGTTACATATAATAGAAAACAGCTTGAGCATTGTCAGTCTCAGTTTAATTTGGACTTAATCTTAACTAAGGCTCAACTCCCATTAAGACTCTGTCTTGATTTAATTTGGGCTAATCATGGTTTTGGACATGACAGTAGTGGTCTTGACTACAGTGTTACCACAAGCACCAAAGACATTAAACGACATAAAAAAAAAATGATTCAAATACATGAAAAAAAGTGCATGAAAAAAAAAAAACTAGGGTGAAGTTTTCCTCCAGTTTTCCTTTCATTAAACTCCAACTGCACAAAATGCTGCACACATTTTGTCTTCTAAGCTGAGGCTGATGTAAGACAGTGAGAGTCGTGCTAATATAGTTAGAATAGACTGTGATGCAATTAGAAATAAAAGACATGTTAAAAATGGTTATTAATATTTAATAATATTATTTAATCATCTTCTTGACGCCACTGTCATTAACAGCTTTATCCATGGCAGGGTTGTAACTGGTCAGGAATCTATACAGTGCAAGGGATGGAAATACATGTTCAATGAGACACCAGTGTATCACAGGGCACCGTGCACACACACTTACTTATTCACACCTAGGGCCAATGTAATGTACTCGATCTGCCTAATGGCATGGTTTTGTGGGAAACCAGAGGAAACCCACGCAGACACGGGGAGAACATGATATTCAGTTACTGCTATGAATTATTCAGTAACTTCAGTGATACTAATGGCGAAGGGTTGTTCAGGTATTTCAGGCATCCTGAAAGTACAATATGCAAAGGGCTGTAGAGGTGGGTGAGATCAGGAAGACAGTGTGATGGAGCAAGACCTTGAAAGTCTTTCATTCTTACAGTGTGAGCAGTAGTTTATACTGGAGGTGTAAAAACTGCTAGCTTTCAGAGAGCAGTGGTGATGTGAACAGATGTGTTATATACTGCTGGATGGGTTCTGCCTGGGGAGCAATAAAAAGGAAATAGCAGTAAGGAATACGAGTGGCAATAAAAGCATGTAGCAAGGTTGCACTATCTTTTGTGTTCAGGAATTGGTGAAGGCGAACAATTTCATGACAGCAGAATGGACCGTAATCGAGTTCATGATTGGAGATCTTTTATATGATTATATATAATGGCAGTTGTTTTTTTCTTACAATGGCTGCATTTTGCTCTCAAAGTAAAATGGTTGAGATAGAATGTCTGCAAATGACTTGAAGATGTTAAAGAGATTAACATGGATTCAAATTGCATTATTATTATTATTATTATTAGTAGTAGTAGTAGTAGTAGTAGTACTTTGTAGTAATTTTCATGAAATTTGCAGGCCATGTCATTCTTATGAGCAATAATCATTTGGCCAATAAAGATACAGTATAGGCGAGTAACTAAACTTCAAATTTGTATTATAATATGAAAAAACAGAAAATTATGTCTCCGGAAATGAGTATGTGCATGAACAAAATCAAAAAAAGTGAAAAATTGAAGTGCGCTTTGTTCAAGACAACGGGCCAACCCATTCAGCCCACAGACTGGTGACCCTTGCAGGTGACTTGGGGTACGAAATTCTGCCTCATCCCCTACTCCCCCGACCTCGCACTCAGTGACTTCTTCCTCTTTCATGACTTGAAGCAACCACCTTGTGGAAGGCGTTTGATGAAGATAAGGAGGTGGATTCATTGTCTATAACCCTTAATCCTGTATACAGAGTTATGGGGGACCTGGAACTTAGGGCACAAGGCGGGGTACATCCTGGACAGGGTGCTAATCCTGCACACACACATACACACAGCATTTTGGAAACAGCAGTTAGCCTAAGCTGCATGTCATTAGACTGTTGGAGGAAACCGGAGCACCCGGAGGAAACCCACCAAGCACGGAAAGAAAATGCAAACTCCATGCACACAGAGACGGGAACCGAACCCGGACCCTGGAGGTGCAAGACGACAAAAAACAAAGCAGAAAAAAACTCATCCTTCTTAATATTTTGAGCTCATTGGAATCATGTTATATAAATTTGTTTTTGAGTAATCCTTATTCTTATTCCTGAGCAGAGGTAATGAGGAGTACTAATGAGGGAATCCCAATAGGGTAGAAAAAACAACAACAACAACAACAACAACAACAGAAATGCAATGTAGCGCAGGACTGTCTGTATTTTTTTTTTCCGAGTGTCACAAAAACAGAAATGACCGTTTTATTATACTAAGCAAACCATACGCAAATGTAAATCAGAGTCATAGTCAGACATAAGAACTTACATGCAATGAATGATCAGATGCTGAACTAAAACCGCGTCAGATTAATAATGACAGACTACAGAGATGACCAGCAACCAAATCAAATGCACGATATGGAAGTGCTTGTAATGCTGCAAGCTGCCGTGCACACTGAGAGAAGGAAAACGATCAGGGGGAGACAGAGTGATAATAAACAGATAAATTCTAATTATTCCTGAACCAAGGAGCTGAAAAGAAAGAGAATGTAAAGCTGACCAGGGTTTCTTACAAAACTTTGACACAATTTTTTGAACCAACGAATGAATGGTCCCGGCATTTAGCCTGAAATTATATGTAGTGCAAAATGATTCATTTTAAATATTAGCTGCTTGAAACAATTCTTTCAACCAAAATAACATGGAAAGTTGTACCTCCCAAACTGTAAAAATCCAAACCATCCTCGCCAAATAGGAGAACCAAAGTCTGCCATGTCAATTTTTTCCTTGCGAAAGGTCGCCGCTTTCGACATCAACGCTTCTGTTCCATCACGCTTAGTAATGAAACTGCCGCCCGATCTCCTGCATGCTACCGAACCCACTCATGTGTGCAAATGCAATTTGTCATGACACTCGAAAATGAGGAATTTGCGTGCGAGGAACAAGAGCTTATATGGTCCTGCATCCAATTTTGCGCAGCTGCTATCTCGAAAAATACAACACGTGTCTGAATTTCCTTTCCGTAATCTAGTAAGGTCATTCAGATTTTCATCCTACCCCACTGCTTTGATGTGGCTCATGCTCTGATTAGTGGGGAAGCTCCAGTACATGACTTTATACAGTATTGTCAGGTCGCATAATGCTAATGTAATGTAATTGTTTGCTACTGTACATCAGACACTGGATATACAGCAGCACATTGCTGTATTATTAAGGTGTAACCTATTATGTAAAGTATACTTAAAAATATAAAAGATGCTTGAGAAAATGTATATGCATTATATAATGCATTGCACACTGGGTACAGTATGTTATAATCTGTTCTAAAAACTGCCCTATACTGTACCAGCACCTGTGTGGAACATTCGTGCAACAACATTACAGTATAGTATGTCACCTGCAGTACCATGCATGTGATGAACATTTTATACAAGCTTAAATTAGGCTTTATAAAGCATCATAGGGTATGACGTGGTTGTCAAATGGAAATGATGAATTCGGGGAAGAAAAAAAAAAAAGATGAATTTTGGCCACATATTAAACAATTTACAACGCAAAGTAATGTGTGAAACGTTGTTTGGTAATCCATTGACAGCTCAGTTTCACATTTGGATGCTGAACTGAAAATAGAGCTTATGCCAAGACTTAAATGATTCGCTACTCAAAATGATGTGTGAAACACACAACGCTGACAGGGTTGCACAAATCGACAGTAATTCCATCTGCAATGCAGATTTTTACATTGCAGCTGGGAATGCATCAGACTTTTCTCCTTTTTTTCATCCCAGACCGAGCATGTAGGCTTACAGTAGATGTGACAAGTCTTATTTTTGCTTACAGTTTGATCATTTTACGGTTTATCTCGCCTTGCTTAAGTTTTGGTGTCATTCACGTTTACATCAGGGAGAACTCAGGCACTCCTGCGTACTGTAACTCCAGCAGCCAGTTAGCAGCAGCATGAAGGCGGGTGATCAATCTCCTTGAAATATTCTCTCTATATCTAACCCAAGCATGTGGTCCAGCTCACGCTGTGTGCCATGTCATCATTACGTGCTTGACAGGGAAGGCCAGCGCTCACTTTGCTGAGAGAATGAAGCTTCAAGTTGTAATAAACTCACTGATGAACCATGAAGGGGAAAAAAATAAAAATAAAAACCTGGCAGCCTTCAACAAATAAACATTACACACGAGGGAACTCATTCAGTCCTATACTAAAATTCTGTCTAGGATTAAAAAAAAAAAATTGCTGTCTGTTTACTTTGAGCCATGAATTTATGAGTAACTATTAGAGACTATTTTCATTTTTTTTTTTCTATTCCTTATGATAAAACACACTGAACTGACCCGATTTGACAGTTCTTGGTCACGATACACACCAATCACGTCCAATTCACTTCTTTCAGACTTTCACTATGGAGAACTTACAGACACTTTTGCTTTGCTATAAATTGTCAGGAACTGCTACCATTTCTCTCAAACACTTGTCAAGATTTTTTTTTCCCTTTTTTTTCTGGTCATGCACCATCCAAAAATCCACCATCCATCATCCATTTTCAAAGTTTTCCCTCCACTGCCCTTCTTTTTTCTTTCTTTCTTTTTTTTTTGGAAACATTCTTATTAACATTAGAATCTACATAGTGTTTAATTTCACGTCACCTATCTCATCATCGCTAGTGATAGTCGCTGTAGTACTGTATAGTCACTGTTGTCACGTGATCGTGAAGGCCCAGTCGATGTTTGTAGCAGTTCAAAGGAGCGCTGTGCCAATTCTTCACTAATTGTGAGTTGAAGTCATAAAGGTTCATAAGGAAATAGTAGACAATTCTACGGATTTGGCAACTTTTTGACTTTAGTTTGACTTTTGACATCATGGAGAGGCGTAAATGACCTACAACCCCCCCCCCCCTCCCACGATCCACCTACAAATAATAGCTATATTTATTTATTTATTTATTTTTAAATTCGGAGCTATGTTTCGAATGGCAAAGCCAAAGTCAAATTTATTTTTAAAGCACATTTAAAGCACAGCTGACCAAAGTGCTGTACAATCCTAAAATAACTCCAGACTATAAAACCAGACAATAAAGGATCATAAAATGAAATCCAAATAAAACAATAAACAACAATAAGAAGTCCACCCTCGCTGCATAAAATAAGCAAATAAAACAATACATTGTTAATAAATAAAAAATGAATAAAAACAGAAACGAATATGTCCTCACACTGGATTAAAGATCAAAGATTTAGAAATAGGAAGAGTCGAGGCGTGTCTGATGTACAGACGCAGCTCATTCCTGAGTTCAGTGGTTTGCTACTGCAAAGGCACCATCGCCCCGACTCTTCAACCCAGATCTGGGAACTGTAAGTAAAAATTGCTCACCGGACCTGAGAGACCGTACTGGACTGTACAGCTTCAAAACGGCAGCAATATACTGTGGTGCTAGATTATTCAGGGCTGTGTAGGCTATTAACAAGACCTTGCACTTGACCCTGAACTGCACAGGGAGTCAGTGTACGGATGCCAAGACAGGAATTATGTGTTCCTGCTTACAGTATGTGTTCCTGTTAACAAACAAGCAGCAGCATTTTGGAACAAAGTGCAAGAGAGCCTGCCTGGCCAACACCAACATAGAGGGGCACTGCAATAATCAAGCCAACAAAAGCGTGCAAAACCTTTTCAAGAGCATTATTATTTTTTCTTCTTTTTGTTAAAAACGGGATGGCGGTTTTGAAAGGTTAAGAAGGCTGACAAATATTGGTGGCTATGCTTTCACCTTAACCACAGCATCATGACTATCTCAGATGAACATCATGTCACTTTCAGTGATCTCAAGTTCACATCAGTTCCCTATTTTGCTAATTTAATTGACATTTAATATTCCTTTAATGTGTATTGTGCAGGCAGCATGGTGGTTCAGTGGCCAGCACTGTCGCCTTGCACCTCCAGGGCCCGGGTTCGATTTCCGCCTCAGTGTCTGTGTGCATGGAGTTTGCATGTTCTCCCCGTGCTTGGTGGGTTTCCTCCAGGCTTCCTCCCGAAACTGGCGTTCCCAAATTGCACGTAATGTGTGAATGTGTGTGCCCTGCGACGGATTGTCACCTGGTCCAGGGTGTACCACGCCTCGTGCCCTAAGCCTCCTGGGAAAGGCTCGAACCCCCAATCCTCCCCCCACCCCCGCGCGACCCTGAATACAGGACAAAGAGGTAAAGATGATGAGTGAATGAGTGAGTGTGTAGCATTTGAATCACTCTGGATGAAATGATGGGTTGTGGGATGTTAATTCTTAGCCGTCTAATAAAATACGCAAAAAGCACCTACTTCCCTACTTCAGCAAATATTCCAGACATGATACGACTATGACTCCGAAATGAATTTGTCTATATGTAGCTCCAGAGCATATAAATGAGGACAGGAGTTGTAAAAGATTTGTATGACTAATTTTCTAATGCTCTCTATTGAACAGCCATTTTCTTACAGTCTATTTATTAGCACCGAAGTGGGTATTTTCCAGTGTGCGATTTGATTTTAGCATTCCGGCAGCGCTCCAACTGCCTGTCTGCTGTTTGAGCATCGCTCCCACTGACAATTAATTATCAACCTATCAGGTGACAGCATGACAGGCTAATCTTAGCCAATCAAGACAGCTGGCAATTCTCTTCCAGGAGGAGGAGAAAGAACGAAACGAGCTCTTATCTGCCAGGATTCATGCGGCATCCCTCAACACTGTACTAAATCCCTCATGGATTACGAGTGGGAAAAAAAAAAAAAAAAAACACGAATCACACATCTGATAATTAGTGCTTGTTAACGGAGTCTGTATTTTTGGGAGTTGCTTTCTCACCAAGGCGTCCCCAAATTCCCTAATGAACCTTAAACAGGCTTTTATCAAAAATGAAGGGATGACTTTAGGCACCAGTGCTACAGTAGCTTGTTGACTGAAACTATGA
Organism: Clarias macrocephalus; assembly: GCA_011419295.1. NCBI lineage: Eukaryota > Metazoa > Chordata > Actinopteri > Siluriformes > Clariidae > Clarias > Clarias macrocephalus. The sequence continues at coordinate 122,365 of JAAGKR010000433.1, forward strand.
TTAAATTAATATAACATCATCCTGATTATACAGTTTTAGAATGAAGCTCTGCATAATCATGTTGCAAGGGTAGTGCATGGATGTTTTTATTTCAGAAAGAAGATAAATGTTCATAATGTAATACAATATAATAACATTGTATATCATGAATATACAATAAATTATGAAATTGAAGTGTATTGCAAGGAACTCAGAGCACAAGTTAAGCGACAGGTGATATTATGATCATGATTAAGGTGGCACGGTGGCGTAGTGGTTAGCACTGTGGCCTCGCACCTTCAAGGGCCAGGATTCATGTTCTCCTCGTGACTGGTGGATTTCCTCCAGGTTTCAGAAGACATTCAGAACAGGCTAAATCTGGTTTCCAAGTTCCTTGTAGTGATAGTTTGTGTGTTTGTATGCCCTGCAATGGACTGGCACCACACCCATGTCATACCCTGCCTCATGCCCCGAGCCCCCCCCCCCCCATGGGATAGACACGGGGCGATGATGAGACCGCAGTAAAACATTTGAATGGTGCAAACGTTTTAAATAAGGCTGTACATCTGTAAATGACGAACCCGGCCGAGGTGGCTTCGAGCCCGCTGCAGTGGAACGCCTGATCCTTGAACATCGGCAGATAACTTGTCATTTTCTGTCTTTGGGAACTGTTCATACAGTCACTCACAAACACCACTCGCACATTACAGGAACTCGGCTGGGAGTTATTGCCGCATCCCCTCTACAGTCCAATTCCCCCATTTCCACATGATTGTGCCATTAAAGGAGTTCCTGTGAGGCCAGTGTTTTAGACATAGAAAGCAGGCAGCGCGATCTCGTCTCCGGCGTACTGAGGAACTTTCTACCTTGGTATCTAAGCAGTATTAAAATGCTGGCATACTCTCATAACTGTGCTCTGTTATTCTGCACAATCTAAAGTCCCGGTTTGATTTGAATTTCCCTTGTCTTTGTAGCTTTGTGTTCTGTGATTATACCCCTAAAGAAAGACCAACTTATGAGCATGGAATTCTTTTACACTGTGTGATTTTTGCCAGTTACAGTAAAATCAGGCTGAAAACCATACAGTTCGTATCCGTCGTATAGCTTCGTACGACGTGCATAACTTGTTGACCAGCATTTTTGGGAAATGAAATCGTTTCATTTCACTTCATGGCCCGAAAATAGCTGTGAAAGTGGCTTCTTATAATAATCTGTCAAGAGTGCCACTATATATTCTTTGCTTCACTGATGCAAAGTTTTTTTATTTTTTTTTTTATTTTTTATGCCTTCCTCTTGTATTTTATTTAACGCTAAACACTCGAGTGCAGCTAGCATTTCAAGGCCGTGTCACTCATGCAGTAAATATATTATGAGCGCTTAGCTTTGGGAGGATGTTTCAATTTAGCAGGGAGGCCTGAGCGGATAGTGCCTGTCACAGGAAAAACGAGCACTCGTCTCTTCGAAGACGAGGGGCAATTTATTTTAATTTTAACCGAGGCCACTCGGTTAAACGCAAGGTCACGCAGAAGCACTTAAAGAATCGCATGCACGGTCACGGTTTTGCTCTCCTACCATTGAAAGAAAAGGATTTCAGTCCCTGTTACGACCTCTAGGGTTTCCACCCCGGCTGAGTGAGATACACTAACATTTAGGTTCCCGTTGGAATCGTTAGGAATCATTGCAAGAATAAGAACAATGCTGAATTACTTCAGTGCCAACACTAACTGAGCCTGGACAATCACTCCGCTGATTTTCTAGTAGGCGGGTTTGGCTAGATTAACTCCAAAAGGGATTAATAAAAACAAGATGGTGGGAGGTGATAAAAATAAAGAAAGAAATGAAGGATTCCTTTGCTGCAAAGCTTTGATCTGAAAGAATCTTCTACATTCAGGTTTTTGTTCTCGGCTGTTATCAAGAATGATGTTAATTTGAGAAATGCGTGCTTTAACTGACTTGCATGGTGTCTACATCTGCAAAATTAAACTGCTATTTATTGTTTGGTTGTTGTTGTTGTTTCAAAGCGAACATTCTTGTGCTAATTTCATTTCTACGTGAAAATGATCCATTTTCTACTACTGGGTTTTCCAGCCAATGTGTGGGGTTGTGGTGTGTACTGTATCAGGCTATCGGCTGATTCAATGAGATGTAAACAGATGAAAAAGTTTAGAAAATACAGAGAAAATGTTCTGAACTGAAATGAGGCAAAGTGATTCTGTGTTGCTCAATTAAATAAAAATGAACTCATACTCCAAAAGTGCGAAATGTAATCTTATTTCATTTCACAAAATGTATTGAGTTACATTTTTTTTCCCCCATTCCAGGGCACACACACATACAAACAGGCACACACACTACATGCAATTTAGGGACAGCAAGTAGCCAAATCTGCAGGTCTTTGGACTGTGGGAGGAAACCTTAGTACCTGGAGGAAACCTAACAAGCACAAGAAGAACATGCAAACTCCCTGGTTTCTGTCAGTTTTTACAAATTTAATAGAACTTGCTAACACATACACTGTAAACCCTCACGCTCAAAGTAATTAAACACATTGAGTACTATTAACTTAAATAATTGCAATTAGGTCAAATTAATAGACCTTTTTGAGTATTCAGAACTTTTTTGGCATTTATTAGAGTTTGCAGAAATGACACTTTTCAGCTGAACATATTTGATATTTGAAGTAATCGTAAGGACTTAAGTAACAGTAACTGTCACCTTAAAGTTCCACCAGCATAAACTCTATAGAGCTCTGGTGGCTCAGTCGTAGGTGTTTCGCCTGCCATGTGAAAGGCCCGGGTTCGATTCCTAGGCCGGTTGGTCTGCAACAATTTATTTGATTTGCAACAAACTCAAAAACTGATTGTTCTGTTTACTTAAAATTGGAAACATCAATACTTTAAAAAAATTGATGTAAATGATTACCTCAAATATTTAGAGTTTTGCCAAATTAATCGGGTTTACAGTGTACAGTATTATCTTAAAGATCACATATTTATATTAACACAGGTCTCAGGGCTCCCCAAAGCAGCATCCCTGTAAATGAGCTACTGAAGAACCACATACAGTAACAAACTGTCGAGGGGTATCTCTTATATGAGGTCACACTGGGCTAAATCTAATAATCTTGTTTTAGCAATAGTCTGTACAGAAGAAAAAATAAACTCTTATCTGCTCATCACTCAGATAGCATAAATATATACAATAAAAAATGGAACAAGGTGGCACAGTGGACTGGTGGTTAAAACTGTGGCTTCTTACCTCTATGGTTGTTGGTTCGTGTCCTGCCCTGGATGAAGTTTGAACCCCCCCCCCCCCCCCCCGGTCTAATTGCCCCTTTTGTGTGTATGCAACCTGCAACCCTGTACAGCATAAGTCTTATAGAGAATATAACTGATAGAACCATATATATGTACAAAATAAACAATTGCTGTAGGAATTGCCATTCGTGCATGTTTACACTGGGAGAATCAACAAAAATCACAGCGTCCGTGGTGATCTTTGATTTTTTCATTCTTGCTCAAGAAGTCGAAGACTTTCTCAGAATGTTTATCACATCCTGGACTAAACCAAATCCCAATGCCTGTCATCAGATTTTGTGGAGATGTTCCTAGGATTTCTGCAGTTCTGGTGGCTTTGGTACCAGCAAGCTTCCCCTTTTTTGCTGTGTTTTCTAAAGATAATGATGAGAGCTGGGAAGCAGCAGCTGTTGAAACCTCTGAGATGGAAAGCAATAGAGTGATAAGATTGAATGAAGCAGTGGGAGCAAGGAGAGAAGAAGAAATTGCTATGAAGTCAAAGCAAATGTCAATGTTATATTAAGTAGCAGTTACACTTTGGTGTAAAGATAACTGGAAAGGCTTTGGGTGTAATTAGAAAAAAAAATGATGGAGGAACGATCTGAAGCTGACATTAGCACTGATGAATCATCAAAGAGGCAGGAAAGGTTGGAATGTCAGAGCTGAGCAATTAATCAATAGGATAAAAATATACATATATTAGTGGTGCAGTGCTGTGACATTATTTGTATCTCTATTTGGACTTGCGTTCAAATCTGAAGTGTGCATGGCGTAAACCAAAAGCCATTCTGAAAATTAGCCATGGGAAAAAAAAAAAAAACTCGGGTAAGGTAAAATTACCGCCATGCTCAGTAGAGGTTTACTTTATCTTGGACATTATCATTTGAAGGGTTACCGTGCATGTGCACATTTTTTGCCATGTGATTATACCTGGCTGACATGTCTTGGTTTTAAAAGTAACAAAAAGTAACAAAAGCGTTCTTATTGTGCATTTTGTCTTCACCCTATATTGTGTCGTCCATCAGCATGCTTTAACTTTACACAACGCAATCGAACACCACAAGATGGTTTGGAGTTGTCAGGATTACCGTTTCCAGACAATGGAACTTATTCTGAACAAATGCTTCCACTGCAGATCACATTTGATCGCTTTTCCTGAAAGCCAAGAGTGACAACACCAAGACAAGACAGACTATTTCGATGGTGCCATTTAAGAAACTGTACAGATAATGGTGCCACTACTGGTATTTGAGGGTTACACATTATCGCTGGACTTTTCAACAACATTTGGCTGCAGCTGGACTTGGAGACCATATTGTGGAGCAATGCTGACTCTACATCGTTGTCACCGTCATCTGAATTATCAATTTCTGGGGCTGCTGGACACCAAGAATTTTGTAGTAAACCCATCATTCTTATTTATTTGAAAAGAAAAAATGTCGAATTAAATTAATATGTGCAAGAGACGTATACTTGGTGCTATTTCCCAAAATCTGAACTGTTTTTTTAAACAACCATGACCCCCCAACCACCTTTTTTCTGGGATAATCAATTGATCTACTTATACAAAACAAGGGTAATACTTTCATTGCAACCTATACCTAGATACAGATCTACTGCAAAGAATGAGACTGGGAAAAGGGGGTGATAATGGTCATATCAGGTGATGTTTGATATTAACTTTTCAGAATCAGAGTCAGAATCAGAAAGAGCTTTACTGAGAAGTATGTTTGCACATAAAAGGAATTTGTTTTGGTAACAGAAGCTTCCAGAGATGACATCATCATACAACATGGACAAAAAAAAATTAACAAGATATGGAATAATGGAAGGATGTGGGGTATTATCAAATAAATATCCATGGCATTCCACAGTATTGCACCAATTGCACATAATAGTATTGCACATGTTTTTATTGCACAGTGGTAGGTTGCCTGGTGGAAAAAAAAAAAAAAACTGTTCTCGTGTCTGGCTGTCCTAGTGTTGGGTGCTCTATAGCTCAGACCAGATGACAAAAGTTCAAAGAGAAAATGGCTTGGATGTGAGTGGTCCAAAGTGATTTTCTGAGCTCTTTTCTTGATATATATATATATATATATATATATATATATATACTGTATATGGTGGTTCTTGAAGTGTGGGCAGGGGAGCACCGATAATCCTCTCAGCAGTCCGATTCATCCTTTGTAGTCTTCTGACGTCTGATTTTGTAGCCGAGCCAAACCAGACAGTTATTGAAGTGCACAGGACAGATTCAATGATGGCCGAGTAGAATTGTCTGAGCTGCTTCTGTGGCAGGGTGATCTTCCTCAGCTGGCGAAAGACGTACATCTGTTGAGCCATTTTAACAATGGAATCAGTGTGACCTCTCCTGAAAGATGATGGTGCTCAGGAACTGGAATGACACTGCTGCTAACCTGATCTGCTGTACTGTTCAGGATGGAGAGTGGGGGAAGTGCAGGAGGGGTTTCTCCAGGAAAGCTCCAGGTTGTTGTGATGGCACCAGACAGCCAGCTGCTCATCCTTACTTCTGTATGCAGACTCGGATCCTGTCCTGGATGAGGCAGATGATTTCAAAAACTTGACAGAGTGATCTGCAGATTTATTCATGTAGAGGGAGAAGAGCAATGGGGGGAGATTGCATCCCTGAGGGTCACCAGAGTTGATGGTGTAGCTGTTGGACTTGTCTTTCCCCATACTTGGTAGGTTTCCCCTATGGTTCAAAGACATGGAGTGTAGGCTGATTTTCATTTTACAATTGTGAGTTGCCTGTTTGTCTAAAAGATGGTGAGCTACTGACAGTTAGAGCTAGGAACAGAGACCTGGGTTAGTTTGGTCTGAAGCAGTGTTAATGATTGTGTTAAAATCCTAAGTGAAGTCCACAAACAAGACATTGCATAAGTCCCTGGTTTGTCCAGATGATGGTCCCCGATTTGTCCCAGGTTGACTGCATCATCCACAGACCTGTTTGCTCTCTCTCTCTTTCTCTCTCACTCTCTCTCTCACTCTCTCTCTCTCTGGTGTCTATATGTGCCATATATATGTTGCAGCTTGTGGTATTAGATCATATCTCTGGTGTGGGAAGGTCGGGGGAGACCTGTTTCTTTCTCTTCCTGTCTTTGTGTTTCTCTCCATCCTCCCACAATCCATGTTCACATTAGGATAATGTGCGAAAATCAGACAAGTTCACTCGGCATCTGCATCACGAGCCAACCCACGACCTCCCAAATTTCAGCGTGGGCTGCCTTGAGCCTTCTCAAAGTACAATTAAATTAAAATAGCTCTTCTAAAACTTTACATAGAGTAGGTGGTGTCTAACAAACTGATGCGGTACATCACACTAGTTCACGGAGTGCTTTGTTAATTAGCATCGTTAGCAGCTCCCATTGTTAGGATGCTGTATGTGACAAACCCTGTTGAGATTCTTCCTACACAGGGGTAAATGGTTTTCGACGGGAAACGCGGAGCACGTAGGAGTGCTTGTCACTTACACACCCTGCTGTTTCAGCCGTATTTGAATTTACTCCAGAGTGCAAAAACATAACTGCATGCTGATAAATGAGGGGTTGTCATCAGCTAATAAGTGCATCATCCGCTCGGAGCTTGCTTGACAGCTTTACTTCTGTCCCCTGAAAACTTGAAAGAAATACAAAAGACCCCACTGTCTGCTTGAATTATGATGGTTCCTACAAGACAGTGAGCAGTAAATAAAAGGCAGGATCGATTCCCCATATGTTAAGCAAACACAAACACACAGACACTAGCATTAGCGATGCACAATTAAATGCCAACATGCAGAATCAATTTTACAACTGCAAGCCCAGTTTCTATTCATGAGGCCATAAAATTTCCCCAGTTAGCATAAATAGCTCTGTCCACTCACTCCATAACAAAGTGCTTCAAGCTTTCAGAGACCACCAACATAGAGTATATGTTTTGGAAAAAATATTAAGAGAAGACAGGATGAAACTTGGCTTAGTGCTGGAAGAACAAAACTAATATGAGCCTGCCAGGATTGACATTTTTATATGATGCTGGGTGGCACAGCGTTTAGCATTATTATCCTGCACCACCAGGACTGGGGGCTTCAAACCTTGCATCCAGCCTGTGTGCACAGAGTTTGTATGTCTTCCCCATACTTGGTAGGTTTCCACCATGGTTTAAATTCATGCAGTGTAGGCTGATTTTGATTTTACAATTCTGGCATTTTCAAAGTGCTCAGAGTAGATGTTTACTTTTGGATTGGCAGCAATGTAGCTCCTCCTTACAGCAATATCAATAGTGTGAAGATATGCGTCTTTGCAGCCAACCATGAATGTACATGGAGCTTCTAGGATGAACCCCATGTTGTGCCCTGATTTCCTTGGCACAGTGTCCGGGACTGAAATCCTTATAAGCAGTACCAACAATGGATGGATGAATGAATGTATACGATGAGCCCAATGTAAGTACGGTAATACTGATGACTACTATAGTAATAACTTGAACAAAAGAAGGCCTTAAGAATTTCCCAGAGCATCTGATATACTTATTGTACACTTCTGTTCTGGCTACAAGTGTAAGAATCCTGAAGGCTGTAATCTGGTCGAATATCCTTATCCTAGACTTCCTACAGTAGTACCTCCTTGTACTTGTTAATTGCAGCCATTTTTTTTTTTGTGAAAGTAGGTGACTCTTGGCCATATATTCTTGGCTCATTGTCTATACCTCTTTATCTTGTATACAGGGTCATGGGTGGTCTGGACTCTATCCATGGAGACTTAGGGCATAAGGCAGGGCATTTGGGGAATCTGCATGTCTTTGGACTATGGGAGGAAACCTAGGTACCCGGAGGAAAGCCACCAAGCAATCTGGCAAACTTCATGCAGGCAGGAATCAAATGTTGACCCTGGAGGTGCAAGGCGATCATGCCACCTGTCCATATTTACTAACACAAAATACCAGAATCTGATTGGTTACAGCAGTAAAGATTTATGTAAGGACATTTTTTAATGACCTTGTATGGAATGATTCGCTCTTGTGAAGCTTTTTGGTCAGCGGCAAGTTCCAGTTTCTTAATAAAATGACAAGCTACATTTTTCTCTTTTATTAAATTCAAAAGAAATGCTGGTAAGGGACTGACTACTTAAAGGTCAAAAAAAAAAAAAGTGAAATGTTGGACTGTTTCACTCCACACATGTTCTTAGATTAGCAACATCCAGTGGGAGTGTCAAAGAAGCCTGGTGGTACGGTACAGTCAGCTTTAACAACACTGTTATTGCGAGAACAAAAACAAGCATCTCCAAATGTTTCCAAATGATTCATATTTGTAATAAAACACAGTGCGAAACATGCGAAGGGTAATTTTTGCTCCTCGTCTCCTCAACCGTTTACGTACTTGTGTTTTATTGTCTGCTTCTGTTTCAGCACAACCAACCTGCTCTCCAAATTAGACTCCAAATAAGGGAAAAAATAATAAGTTTTCCATCAGATGGAGAAGGAAAATAATATAGCGTGAGCTCTTGAACACTGTATGCATTATGATAAGTGGTGATCAGTGTAATAGATAGGAAGATGACTGACCTTGATGCTTGATAGGTAAGAAAAAAAAAACTGTGACAAATGGCAACCCATACTTTAGCATTTCATTAAGAGCTAGCGGATAAACAATATAGAGGATCATGTGCCGCTGTATTGCTGTAGGTCCCAAGCCAAATAAAGACAATAATCAGCTCCATTTTCCAGGAGCAAATAGCCTGGTGGACATTCGCTGGCTCAGGTGGAGCCGGACAAAGCTGTAATGGGGTGTCTGGAAATAGAACAGAGCATTCTTTCTCTTGGGGTTTTATTTCATTTGATTTACGATGCCTTTTCCTACATCTTATTGCCCTTCCCTTTTTTTGCCCATCCCACAAAATCTATTGCTGATGCCTGTTGTTATTAGCAGTTACAGGCAATTAGGCTTTAAATGAAGTAGCTTTTAAATTTGCAAAACCATTTATCTCAGGGTTTGTGTGTAAGTCTTATCAAGGAGTAATTTAAATAGCATAATTCCATCTAAACCCTTACAGTAGAATCCAAAGGTCCTGAGCCTGGCAATAGACTGACACCTAATTTTTTAAAGAGTCTTGAATGCAATGTGTTTTTTTTTCTTTTTTTTTCTTTTTCAAATCAACCCAAATGCTAAGTTCTCTTTTCCCAGATCCATTCCTGAGAGAACTCTTAATGAAAGTCGCCTGATCCAGCTGGAGGCAATTAGAAACCGACTGCTTCGTACCTCCTAAAGCTCATTACAGGTCATGACATTATGATAGCTTGCGTAATATTTTCAGGCTTTATAACTCATAACAAGTGGCCCATATTAGCGCTGTAGCTGAGTTGCTAGCCAGTGTGAGGCTAGCCCTCCTTTGAGAGGTAAGACTGACATATCCATTAGGCTGCTGAACAAATGATTGACAGGTGCCTCTTGGTCTTTCAGATGGCACCGCTGTTTGTCACATCTGTCTCCATGGATGAAATCTGTTTAGGCACGTAGCGTCTTTATTAGTTTGTGGATTGATTCAGTGTTTGTAAATCCAGTTAGCATACATTACCGAGAATCGAGACGAGGATAAAAAGTGGAAAGAATTGTTTTCCTGTTACTACGGTAATTAGGTTTCGTTACATAGTATATATGAAATGTTAAGAGAATCTGGTTGCTTAAGGTTTTTTTTTATTTTATTTTTTTTTAATCAACTGTAGAATTGCATTTGAATCTGAGTGAATTCTGTAGTTGAACTGGAATGTCATTGTGATTACACTAAGTTTGTTTTGGATGTGTTACTAGGAAAGCATGGTAGAAAGTGATTGATGAGTCTAAATAAAATCTAAACCAAAAATTTGATTGGTACTGGGTTAAGTCTACCCTACCACTGGAGATCCGTTTTGGAATCTGGATTCTGATTGGCTACCCTCCCTTGACAGGGAGCCAGGTGTTGTATTAGAGATTTGATTGGTTATGTAATGTGAGTGGAATCTTAATTTGTTGTAGAATATGTTTGAGCTATTAAATATAAATAACATATCTGGGTATCAGATTGGAATGTCACTGTAATTACATGAAATTTGATTGGGCTGTGCTTAGTTGAAGAATGTGATTCCATGTTGTGGTTAGGAAAAAAAAATCGTATAAATTGATAGATTATGAAATTTAAGCAAAACCTGATTTATGAGCAACATCATTTTAAACATCATTGAAATCTGACCTATTATTGAATTTGTATACATATACTTTATTTCAAATTTTGGTATTGGATTAGTTCTAATCAGCTGGTTATGGAATATAGATTCTGATTGGCTACAAAATCTGACTGTGATCCAAGAGGCTGAGGGACATACAGTATTTAGAATTTGAATAGTTTGTAGAATATGATTGGTTTATTGGATTTTGATTCAAATCTGGTTTGGTTAAAGTATCTGATAACAATTTAATATTCCGTCTACTTGTAACAACCAAATCAATGTAATCAAAATTAATAAACAATGAATACTAAAATGAATAAAGATAGTAGAAAATTAATACAGTGTGAAGTCGGTTGGTTGTGGATCCAGGTTAAATCTCAAATGGCATTTGGACTGAAATCCAAGAGCTGTTACGGAACATTATTAAAATTCCATTGGATGTAGAATCTGATTGGAATCTAAGTGTTTAGTGAAAATGATTGCTCATAAACCGTTACCGTACTACTTTTAATGTGTTGTCCAGTCAGTATATTGGTTTTATGTAATCAAAAACAGACAAGCTCCAGAAATTGTCAGGGATTTCCAAAAAGAAAAAACAAACAAAAAAAAGAGATTCACTCTTATCTCATGAAAACAGAACCGAGAAGTGATTGTTTCTTTTCAGGTAAATGGACTCTATCTTGGATGAGCTGTTTGCCTGGAATTGTGTGTGAACTCTTTGGTTGAAAAATAAAGGCGAAATTCACATTTTTGAGAACAATAAAGGTTGGAAATACATGGACATTGATTTTCCATTGCTGTAACAGATAGTGGAGCAACATGTATATGCGTACACATGAATGTGTTCTCCAGTCATTTTTTTTGGAGAACATTTTTACTGTTACATTTAATCATTGGCGGCATGGTGGCTTAGTGGTTAGCACTGTTGCCTTGTACCTTTAGGTTCTGGGTTCCATTTCCGCCTTGTGGTCTGTGTGCATAGAGTTTGCATGTCCTCCCTTTGCTTGGCGGGTTCCCTCAGGGGCTCCGGTTTCCTCCCACAGTCCAAGACATGCAGATTGGGCTAATTGGCATTGCTAAATTGTCCATAGTGTGTGAATGTTGATCGGAGGTCCAACTACTGTTGTAAAAATGGGAATAAATACAATGGTCACTACTGGCCTCCACGGTCCCTAGTTGAACTACAGAGGTTCCTGGATGGATGGATGGATGGATGGATGGATGGATGGATGAATTTAATCTTGACTCATCTCTGTGATGTCACATGACCCAGACTAATCAACCAGAATCAATCAATCATATGTGCCCAATAGCAGTGTCTCTACTGTAAATATTCAAAAATTAAAAATGTCACAATCCAAAATCACAATCCAATTTCATTCCTTTATGTGCTTAAAACATTTAAGGACTCGCATATTATGGTAAAATAGTGAGCTTAGGAATTCAAAGCTACAGTATTTTACAGGGATTTAGAAGAGCTGCACGCTTACTCTCAGTGAGGGTGCAGCTCTTCTCAACACTCACTAATATGATTTCACACCCACTGCACATTGTGTTTCATTGACTTTAGCCAAACAAGCTGCATCAGCAAGAACGCTCTGATTATTTGTTAGAGGCCCTTTAATGAGACCGACGAGAGTATGATTTGTATGTGTAATTAGTGCTTTTGTGCAACTATTTGTCACTTATTTGTTTTGCAGTAGCAGCGACGTTCACTAAGCCTCAAACACACTTTGGGAACACTGGTTGCATGCTTGGAATTAGTACTTGTGTCTGCCTTTTTTTTTCTTTTTTTTTTTCCAGATGCCTGCTTTTTGTCAGTTGAAGACAACATTACATGAAGTGGAAATAATTAAAAAGACAACTGTCCTTGGAGTGGTGTGTCTACAAATTCCCTGAAATCAAAAAATCGAAAGAAATCCGTGCTAACCCATAAACACACATTAATGCTGGTTTGCCTGCTTCTGTAAGACACCGTTACTATACACACTTCTGCTCACATCATCATTCTTACTCTCATTCCGTCTTTTTGCACCCTTGTAGGCTTTTCTCACCTCCTTTTCTCTCCCTGCGCGGACAGGCGACACTTTCTGGGTCGATCAGAAACAGACGGGAGAGCCGAGGTGCCTGGCACGATTACAAAGAGAGGATAGAGGATTGCATAACACCATGCACCCAACCTCTAGTACTCCTTGTGTCGCTCTCTTTTTCTTTCAGTCTACAATTTTGGACAGCTTTATGCATGTCTCATGTTGAAAAAAAAAAAAAAAAAGGGGGTTATCCTTTCTTCTCTGAAAACGATTCCTTAAATACACCCCCAGAAACTGGTTCTGTGGTCATGGTGATTTTAAAACCCGACGGATTGTAAGCCAGTCCTGAAAATCTCAAAGCCGCAGTGATGTCCTTAAGATACAGTGTCTTTTAGAGGTATTTTTTGACACAAAAGCACCATTCTGTTCAAACCTAAACCCCAATTTGGATTTGCATGGAGAGGTGGGATTGTGGGAAGGAGTCATTTTATTCCTGTCTGAATCCTTCACGTCTGTATTTTTTTTTTTACGGACTGTGCACACACGTGTCAGTTGTATCCTGTGGGAAAAGTGTTTTGCACTTACCGGTATTTTTCAGTACAGACACAACCCCGCAAAAACAGCTCGCTCTATCCATTTTGTGGGGTGAAACTTTGAAAATATCGATAGTGTTTGAAAGGATGTGTCAGAAAACTGATGTTTCTGATGGTTTCAGAATTCTAGTTTCTGAATATCTAGTACATGTATACTATAATGTGCAACATTCATATGGTCATGTAACCTCAGTCATATGATCCCCCACATACCCTATGACATGCATTGATACTAACGTTGAAATTCATTTTATTTGGATGTACAGTATGTACAGTACATGGCATTTATTTGCTTGTTCTGTGGGAATTGATCATAATCGTGATTAGACATAGTGCCCAGAAAAGCCCACAAATCTGATCATGATAAAATAATAATTATGAGTGATGTGTGATCACTCATTCATCATCTATGCTGCTTTATAGGGTCGTAAGGGCATGAGGCGGGGTTACACCCTACCCTGGACAGGGTGACAATCCATTACATATACATACACTTATTTAGACACTACAGCAATTTTGGACTGTGGGAAGAAAACGGAGTCCCCGTAGGAAACCCACCAAGCACGGGGAGAACATGCAAACTCAATGCACACAGAGGTGGGAATTGAACCTGGACCCGGGAAATGCAAGGTGACAATGCTAACCACTCAGCCACCATGCTGTCAGTGTTAGTCACAGTTTTGAGAACAAAAGTAGTATGGAGTGTTGAATTATGCGTAAGACTTACTGTAGCTGTCTTTAACCCTAACCATGACTCACTTTATTATGTTAAACCTAATTCTTCTTTAACTCTAACCCACTTTAATACAGTACATGTATGTTGTCAGGATGTAATACTACAAAAACAACACTTTTAAAAATGTAACTAAAGTACATTCAAGCATTTGGCAGACACCATTATTCTACTTTATTTTATTTTTATTTTGCAGGTGAGAGTTAAGAGCTCAACAGGGGCAATTTGGTAGCCCTGGGGTTTGAACCCAGAACCTTCCCAGCTGTAGTCCAATGCCTTAACCAATGACCGACTCCTCACCTAAAACAATGATTCGAGCCAGAATATATACTTTTTTCTTTAATGATGACAGTATAAGTGCAGTGACACTGAAAAAAATTAATAAAACCAGGGATCTATCAGTGTATGTTCAACTACAGTAGCACTGACCACTAAGCCACTGTGCCATAGATAACCAGGACACAAAACTATGAGAAATATTGCTTTCCAAAATCACAAGTCTGGGTTGTATATTTTAAACCCTGATTGAAAAACTGATTGAATTGAACATAACATTGGTCAACAATAGTGCTATTTATATGTGTTAGCCCTAGGCTTGTGTTCCTGCTGGTCACATGACTATTGTCACATCCACCTGTTTTTTTTTTTTTTTTTTTTTTTTATGGCTGATCAGGTTGTCTATTTAAGTTGCAGCATGTCGATCTTCTTTTTTAATTATTACGGATTTTTTTCAACAATTAGCTAATATGTACAGTACAGTAATATATGCAACAGGAGATTCCTGAAGAAATTCTAGGGGAAAGTGGCTGCCCTTCCAAAATCTACCAGCATGAGCTGGAGCAAATCAGAATAAATTTCCTGCATGCTAGGAGGCGTTTCGATGCTCCTGTTCCTGATTTGCTCCCTTCCCAATGCCCCAGAAAGCATTGATTAGGGTTGAAAATGATAAATAACAGGCAGGCAGAGGAACCTAGTATTTGTGCTGATTAGCCGAGATGATAAGATGCAACTGATTTGGCAGAGAACAGCAATGTGTGATCTTTACGAGGATTGGGCCTGTGTTACAGCAGGTGATGCTTGTTTGATTCTATTTTTCAAGTTCTCTGTCAGATGTCGGGATCTAGAGTCATCTCTGGTACATGGCGTCATCCTGAGCCACTAAAAGCTGCAGACAGGATGAGTGTGTGTGTGTGTGTGTGTGTGTGTGTGTGTGGTGAGGAAAATGATTAAAGTGTTCTCGGGCAGCAGCGGGGCTGTGCTGATTCTATTTCTCTGCTGAAATTGAAACCTCATTCTCGCTGTCTTGAGCGAACGTGGCCTGATGAAGAGAGGCGGGCTCTGTGGGCAACAGGAAGTGTTTTGGATTTTTGCTTCCCCTCCCCCACCATCTGCTTCACCATATTTCATGCAACAACCTGCCGGAATCCCGATCAAGACCTTCAATTATTCCCAAACCTTGAAACGTTTTTTTTTTTTTTTTGTAATCACGTATGATAAAGACTTTTTGTTCTGACTGGTACAGAATGCTCACATAAATGTTAAATAAACTTTATTTTCAGAAAACATCAGTATCATAGATCATTATTTGAGGTATATTCTTCAAACAATATATTCTTCAGTTATGTTCTTCAAACAACTCTGTATTATTTGTTCTATTAAAAAAAAAGAAAACAAATTCTATTTTTAACCCCAACCTAGCAAAATTAGCCAGAATTAGCAGCTAAAGCTACAAAGTGCATTCTTGTTCGTGGTTTGTGGTTTCAAAGCTTTTTTTTATGTGGACAATAAAAACATGGGTTTTTATTGTCATACAGAATTAAATATGTTTCTTGGATTGGCACCCTGCCCAGGGTACACCCTGTCTTTTGCCTCCTGAGATCTCCTGGGATAGGCTCCAGGCCCCCCACGACCCTGAATACAGGATTAAGCGGTATAGATGATGAGTTGATGAGTGAGTGATAACTATCTTCACCAAAGTAAGCTAGCAGGTTTTGCTAATGTGCCTCCTGAATCAGGCTTATTACCATCCATCGATCCATCCAGGAACCTCTGTAGTCCAACTAGAAACTGTGGAGACCAATGGGGACCATTTTATTTATTTCATTTTAACAACAGTGGTAGGACCTTTGGGCAACACACTACAGGCAATTTGGAAACACCAATTAGTCTAATCTGCATTTGGACAGTGGGAGGAAACCAGATTACCCTGAGGAAACCCACCAAGTAGGGAAGAACACGCAAACTTCATGCACACAGACCCCGAGGTGGGAATCGAACCTGGATCCTAAAGAAGCACTGAAACATTGCTAACCTCTAAACCACCGTGCCGCCATTATGACCTAAGCACATCCTTGGTAATGCAGTAAAGTGAATTAATAAAGTCTTAATGAGGAATCTTTTGGCAACCAAAAATCAGGTTTACTGATTACTTTCTGAACTGGAGCATCAACGGTCATATTGCTAACACATAGTGAGAAGTGTATAGCATGCATACGCAGAATTGTTTATTCATCAAGTGTTTTTTCTTCTTTACTGTATGTCCTTCTTGCCCTGGATCTGTGAGTCTGCTTGGTTAGCATTTAGTGCAGTCCTATAGCCTCCAGAATAAGAATAGTGTATTACCCAAGTGCATTTTGCTTCTTTTGATGTTGCATTTGCTAACAAACCCACAAAGTGTATAAAGAACAACTTTAATAATATATAGGGAGATTTACAAAAAAAAGAAAGAAAGAAAGAAAACTGGATGTCAGAGCATAATTAAATAAGAGCTGTAACAAGAATAATAATAATAAAAAT
This sequence comes from Clarias macrocephalus, assembly GCA_011419295.1. Lineage (NCBI taxonomy): Eukaryota > Metazoa > Chordata > Actinopteri > Siluriformes > Clariidae > Clarias > Clarias macrocephalus. The sequence goes on from JAAGKR010000433.1 coordinate 138,992, forward strand.
TGAGTATATGTACTGTATGCAGTTAGTTCTGTGTTTGATCACAGTAGACAATAATTATGTTGAGCAAAGGATTTGATGTTTGTACAGTTCTGCTTGATTGATCAGAAACCTTTCTTTCCTGGGTCTTGTGGTCTTGCTTAATTGCCCTGAGTCATTTCCCAGAGGAAACAGCTTGTTGTTTTATGGGTGAAGAGATTCACAGATGGTTTTGCTTGTGTACTTCCCGGTCCTGGAAATGGACAGGTTCTGGATGCCGGGCAGGTTCTGATTGATTGTTATCTTTGCTTATCAGACAATGAGCTCGTGTTTGGTCTTGTACTGCGGCTTCTTGTCTGTTGAGTCAGTGACAGACCATTTAGAGTCTTGGGAGTGTTTTTATTGGATAACCTTTCAGCGGTCGTGGCTATCCACACTCAGCAGTCCTTTGGGCAAAGTGTTCCAAATGGTTGTTACTGCTTCAGGACACCTACTCATCCAGAGTGTTCAATCTGTCACCGCTTTGGGAGGTTTCAGAATGAAAGTAAAAATTTGTATAGCATCGAAGATTTTTTTTTGCATGCGAAATAGTTTTACTAAATAATGAAAACAAACCATTAACTAATTTCACGTACTATATAGTGGGGAAGTTAATACTGACATGCTACCATACCATAAAAATGCTATCAGGGTTTACTGTACCTGTTGTGTAAATTGCAAATGAATTGCACAAATTCAAAGACAGATAGAAAGTCAAAGTCAAAAAAATAAATAATAATACAATGAATACATAAATAAATCAAATGAGATGCATAAATATGTTTGCGTTTCATAAATATATACACTTTAAATAGTACTGGACATGTATTTATCATTTACAGGTCATTAACAGAAAGCACATTTTGAGTCACTATATAATATTATATAATATTGTGACAGTTATATAATATAGGACAGTTATAGATCAGAGGAATGTGGAGCTGCAAGAGATCAAAAGAAGCAGAAATTTTTGATTTCTGTCACTATTAATTTCAATGATTATGACACTTCGACCCTGAAGATCTGCTGTTTTAGAACTTGAATAAGCCGCCTCTGCCACTCAGTTAAGGAACTGTATGTTATGCTAATTAATATTAATATTAATATTAATATAAGTAATACATACATAAATTAATTGATTGTTGTCATTATTGCCAAAACAAAGCAATAAAAAGAATTAAAATGAGCAATTAAAAGAAGATTTTTTGTAAAGGTTATTTCTTTTATGATTTTATTTAAAGTGGATGAATGTTAACTTACTGTAAATAAATGGTCATTATATAGATTTTATTATCTTAATATATTTTAATATCTTGTGTGTAAAACTCCTGACATTCATAGAAATATTGTGCAACAACTTTTTTTTTTTTTTTTTTGTAAATTTATTGCACAGTTACTGACCACGACATGACTTATTCTTTACACTCATTTTGCGACTGGCAAGTCTACTGACACCAAATATAAAACAGTGCATTTATTCATGTTTGAAGTAAGTGAGATAAAGCATTAAAGTATTAAAAAATGAAGACGTTAGCTAGATGAGAAATGTATTAATTACTGATCATGACTGGTGTTCATCCAGGGCTGTAATTAAGGAATGGGAAACTGGTTGGCTAACATTAGTTTACTAACCTAAGGATGAAAAACAGTCGATGAAATATAAAGATTTTTTGTCAACTTAATCTTGCCAGAAGTACAAGAAAACCCAGAGACATCAAACATGTTAGCCACCTACCCAGCAAATAATAACAGTTTCCCTTAGTAACTTTTTTCAACATATTTGAAATGATTCACTGTCTATAGAAGAAATGAATGATCATTGCCAAAGCACTGGACTTTGCTTGAGGTAGACTGTTTGAATGCTTTAGAAAGTATATTTTCAGTGTGTCTTTGAAAAAACCTACAAGATTGTGGAATTGAGAAGTATTTACAGGCATTTTAAAGTTGTGTCTCATCATGGAAGGCTGCAGATCTGATTATTTGTGACACCATCTACAAAAGTATGGGGGGGAAAAAAAATCTCCCAACAACATATCACCCTGAAATCTATTTCTGTTCCTAAACCAGCTTAAGGTTCAGTTTCAAAGTCACAGAGGACAACTTGAAGGAATAAATTGGGAAGCTCATATGATTAATGGATTGCCCTTGACTCACCTTGATAAGGAAGAGGATTCGGTCTCGGGGAAGTTTTGGTGCTAAAAGCTTTCTGATGGATAGAAAAGTGGCTCCATTATAAGTGTCAACACATCCGACCAGAATACAACATCATGCCTAAAAAAAAGAAGAAAAAAAAAAAAAGAAAAAAAAAAAAGAAGAAGCAAATACACTGCACGAGAGACAGAACATGGGAGACCAAGAATCAAGCAAGTCTTGGCAACATGACAGCCACTTTTACGCACATTAAGCTTGGCTTCCCTCAAAGCGCCTCATCAGACAGGTTAAAAGAATGAGCCGATTAGGGCATCAGGACAGTGGGATTCTTTACGCCAAACAGGACCGTTATAGATCTGATGAATGTGGAGCTGCAAGAGAGCAAAGGAGCAGAGAATTGGGATTTCTGTCACTATTAATTTCAATGATTATGACACTTCGACCCTGAAGATCTGCTGTCTTAGACGGGAGCTTTCATTTAATCTGAAATCAATTTTATATGTCGTGCAGCTAATTAAGAGCTTCTGGAAATGTTCCTAGATAAGACATGGAAGAGAGATACTGTGATAAAGAAATGCTTAAAAGTGTTCCATCATCAACATGCTGGTAGGTGCAAACATGAGTAGCTATTGCACGATTTATTTTTTAAAGGGCCCATATTTTACTTTTCTTCTCTTAAAACAGTTCTCAGAACTTCTGTGAACCTGTGAACATGTTGTTTCAGTGTCTTGGTGAATGAGCTACTGTGGAGCAACAAGTCAGGGAAGAGGTTTGCTTTAATGAGGTCACATTAGGGGGAAATGTGATTGGCATGTTTTAACCCCAGTCAAGACAAAAATAGAGGAAAAAGTCCTAGAGAAAAATGTATTTCATGTTTGTTGACCCTCCTGAATAGCTACGAATGACTAAAATGTGGATTTTGCATAATAGGTGCGTTAAAAAAAAAAAAAAATCCAGGAATTGGAATCCTATGGAATGCAACCAAAACATTGCTCTTGAAAAGGTTTGCCATTTTAGACCATATGCATGTAAAATTATTTAATTATTTATCTGCAATTAATTTAAATGATACCGACTATGTAGATTTGAAGCCGTGAAGATGAACAGATACTGTCTTTGCATTATATCCACAGTATACAGGCAGTGAAGTGGTCAGGTCATAGATGCTTTCTTTGATGCTTTCACTTTTTATCCACATTGTGTTGATAGGACTGGATTTAGGATCTCAAGCAGAAATACAGAAGTCCCTAAAAGGGTTAGTCACGACTGAAATAGAGCTGAGCAACAATGCAATAGCGAACAGGATGAAAAGGACCTTAGAAGGTTTTGAGGCCAAACTTTCCTTTATGGTCTATGATTTATTCACTTTGGACGTTCAGTGTTTTGACAGAGAGCTCAATCTTTTTCTTGTAGCATTTAAGAGTTCTTACTTAGATTAGTTATAATGACGCGGTACAGTGGTGTAGTGATTAGCACTGTTGCCTTGCACCTCCAGGGTCTGGGTTTGATTCCCGCTTCGTGGTCAAAAACCCGCATTGAGTTTGCATGTTCTCCCACTGCTTGGTGGGTTTCCTCCAGGTACTCCAGTTTCTTCACACAGTTCAAAGACATCCAGATTGGCTAATTGGCGTTCCCAAACTGACCATAGTGTGTGAATGAGTATGTGTGTATGCCCTGTGATGGATTGTCCTGTACCCTGCCTCGTACAGAGGAGACTTCAGGCCCCACCGTGAGCGGTATAGACGAGTAAGTGAGTGAGCGCAATATTGGACCTGGTTTTGTTCTGGTACTTGGAGTGTGACGTTCAATAACAGATTCAAAGAAGGGTTAGACTGGATAAGTGCGATAAAGCAAAGAAACCTGATGAGAGGAGAACAAGACGAGTGAGGAAAATAAAATGAAAGGATGAGATAGGCGAGGAGAAGAAAGGGTACAGGGTATCAGTGACACTGGTGCTTTTATTATATGGGTTTTATTCAGGGGAACAGAGTCACACTGGCAGGACGAGAGGCAATTTCACAGCCTTTGCCTTTTGACACACCAACTACTGAATCACATAGTGAAGAAACGTGAGAGAGAGAGCGAGAGAGAGAGAGAGAGAGAGAGAGAGAGAGCATGTTCAGGTGTGTTTCCGTCTAAAGGAGAGAGAAAGTAAATGAGACAGGCTGAAACAACCAGATGTGTCTTCGCTAAAGATGATGCTCGGATATACAGTACGTAGTTAAGCCTTCTTTGTAGCATTCTTTAATAAACTAAAGAATCTTTGGATGATAATAATAATTACCTCACCCACATTACCAGTGATTTTGATGGTCATATAGGTGCAAATGGTCCTTTTTTTTTCTTTTCTTTTTTTTTTGACATGCTAGAAGAAACGTAAAATAAATTTTGGTGCTGCTGTGGGGTTTAGTTTATTGTTTGTTTCCACTATAAGTTTAGGTTTTAGTGATGTATGTTGTTGGATAGATTAAGGGCACCAACAATAGGACCCTTTGTACATGATGACTAAGCTCTATGACTAAGCTGAGGAGCTCGTCGATTAATAACTAATGAATACTTCATAGTGTATGTGTACACTATGCCATCTTGCTTCTGTGACCCCAAGCCCATGTAATGTAGGTATCCTGACACCTCACACATATTTCCTGGCCCTTTATTTGGACAATCACTCACAGATCTTGTTGCACTATACCATCTAGAAAGGTATAAAACTGCTGACTGTAAGCACCTAAGGCACCAAGGTGTATGTGTGTGTCATAGAGGACTTCAGATAGTCTAAACCCAGCTGAAGTTTGGATCAGCACACCTTAAGGGTTTGGTTAATGATGTTCATTAGGCACTTAATCATTCTAGACCTTGAAGCTTGACAATCCATGACAGTGAGGGACAGTTGCATGAGATGAAAAAAACATGGCTGTATCACATTTCTCACCTGCCATATGGAAGGCCTGGATTCTAATCCCAGTTGACGGCCAAGCCCCTACCACTGGATGCTTTGCTGGTCCCAAGCCCGGATAAAATATGTTATAAAAATATAAATAGTGTTGCATGAGGAAGGGTATCCAATGTAAAACCTGTGCCAAGTTGTGTGTAGATTGAATGGTCTGATCCATTGTTGGAAGCAGTCGAAAGACCTCCAACAACAAATTAACAGGGATGTGTTTCATACTGTATAAATAGTGCATCCTGCATTCTTTAATTGAGGATGCGGATCACTCAAAATGCTGATCACTCAAAATGCTGATCCTGCTCGCTATTTGGTATTTTATTTTTAGATCAAGGATTTTAATTACTCTCCCAAGAATAATCCCCAAGAAAAGCCACTTGTCAATGCCAAAGAACTTGCCAATGCTGGCCACCATAGAAAGGCAACAGAACATCAGTGCTCCACAGCCTGCAGCTCCCCAGGGCCTGTGAGGCAAAGAGCCCAAAGCCGCCAACACAGCCAACACGGCCTCCAAATTCCCTAGATCCCAATCCGATTGAGGACCCATGAAGGCCTCAACCTGCAAATCACAGCACCCAAAGTATCCACTGCCAATGTCCTGGTGCCAGTTACCAGAGGTCTTGTGGAGTTATGACCCCAGGAGCAAGAGCCTCTCTGGTGACACAAGAGGAACCTACACAATACTGGACATAATGTTTTGTGTTGTAATGTTATAGCTGACTGACTGTTTGACCTACAAAGAACTACAAAGAATGCATTTTAAGTTTCATTTCTGGTTGGATGTTTGGTTTAACATCATTGCTAATGTACTGATGATCCTGATTTAAACCCGTCTTTCGATACCCCTCTGCGAATTCATCCAAGAGGGTAAACAGGTTTGCGCCGGCACCAAATCAGAACAAAACCTTGCATGAGTTTCCAGCACTGATGAATAATGTTGTATGTTATGATTCGCCTGCAGGCCATTGCTACACTGAGCTAATGTAGTTTCTGCTGAAAGATTAAGGTTTTGTTCCACAGTTGGAGGCTGAGAATGTTTTTGACTGCTTTCATCTTCTTTAATGCTTATCATTTATGAGAAATTCTGCAATAATCACAAACGCAAGAATCTCTCTCTCTCTCTCATATAAATGGCAAACCAACGCAGATTCCCTTATGAAGGCGCCATGCTCATGTTCGTGGACAACGGGGCTTCTGTGTATTCCAGCTGAATGATTTTATAATAGGAAACTGGATCTTAGAATCTGACATGCAATTACTTCTGTGCGCTTCTGTTTATTTACACATTCGAGTAAAAAAAAGAGAAAAGTACTCAATACTCATTTGACAGTTGCAAAAAAAAAAAAAAAAAAAACACAAGCACAAACACTTACACATGTACTGAAACTGTAAAAGACAGTAACATCCCATAATATTGCACCATTGATATACAAAGTAATGTCAATTATTTCATATATCAAAGCTTATTGATGACTCTTAAAATGGTGTAACTTCACAATAATCTAGTAACACCATTTTTACACCTGGATCATCAGGTTCTCTGGTTTTCCGCTCAGCTCAGTTGAAAAGAGTGATTGTTTCAGTGGCGTTCCTGTTAAACTGAACCAGTCAAGTCATTCTACTCTCACCTCTCTCACTGGCAAAGCACAGACCTGTCACTTTTTTCACTGGATGTTTTTGTGTTGGTTTGCTTTCACACTGTTCTGTGTATTCTCTGAAGACTGCTGTGAGTGGAAATCCCAGCAGATCAGCAGGTTCTGAAACCAAGCCAGGCGTCAGGTATAAACAGTGTCAAGGTCAAAGTCACAAGGTTGAAATCACTTTTTTTTTTTCCTTTTGTTCTGACGGTTGATGGGAACATGATGTGAACCGAAGAGCTTAACCTGTACAGTATCTGCATGATTTTATGCATTGTACTGCTTCGACATGATGATCACTTGGTTAATGCATGACATAAAAAAAAAAAAACATTAATAATGCATTTACAGCGAAAGTACAAATAACACTAATCACACTGATAATATACAGTATATATGTATATATATATAACACTGATATATATATACATATATACTGATATATATATACATATATACTGTATATTATCAGTGTGATTAGTGTTATTTGTACTTCCGCTGTAAATGCATTATTAATTTATATGTTGAAGCATGATATATATAATGTATGTGTGTGTATTAGACTGTGGTTTTTCATGATATCAATGCAAAAATCCTGGCATTTAAATTGATTTAAATGATGTAATTAAATAAAAATAACATTAGATGAGACGTTTAAATGGCAATTAAATTCCAGGAAAAAAAGGTTAAAATGTTAATGATTTAATGACATATTTAATTATTTCACATTCCGCCCCTCATATTACGCAGCTGTGTTACTTATTATTGAGGGACAATTTTCCGCATTTTGAATATATTAAGACTCATAATTACACTCATACATCTTCAATCTCTTTAACTCCCCTCTGTAATTTCTTTTCTGTTATTTTCTTACTTTGCACACAGGCCATGCCAGGGTCTGGTCATTATCTAATATGGTTCTAATCCTACTCTGCCTCTGGGGATTTTTTCACCCGGGAATTGCTCAAATTTCATATCAGCTGGAGTTTATCCTCGCATGTGTGAGAGGTAATTTTCCCCAGATAATTAACATCCCGGTGCCGTCTCATTAGGTATGAAGATGACCATGGATCCAGCTACGGCTTCAATATTTTTTGCTGTAAATAAAGGAGGCAATGTATCCTTAAGGAAATATGTAAATATTAACCAATCATTAAAAAAAATACTTTTTTTAGAATGGTTTTAAATTTGGCTGAGGTGTCAGTGATATAAATAAATTAAAGGAGTAAATGGCAAGGGAAGCGCGTTTAAAAAAATAAATAAATACTGTATTAGCTCAGGCAGGTCATGCATGAGGCTTTTTCCTTTTCTTTTTTTCCCCGCAATAATGCAAAGAACTGACACGTTTAAATGTGGAGAAAATGAGTGGGTTTAGTTCGATTTCATATGAATAAGTCATAAGTAGCGGTAGAAACGCTAACCCTGCCCCTAACCCTAACCTTCATGCATTTTCCTACAGCTTGATTCATGCAAATTCTTATAAATTTACCAGTCCACATTTCTCAGGCTCCGCTCGTCGCTCTGTTTTTCCAGAAATACAATTTTGCTAAAGAATTCATTAAGGGCTGTTATCTTACCGTTCCCTATGACGTTTTAAGAGAAATAGTTGCTTTGTTTTTGAATGAAAAAAAAAAGAGGCATCTCCAATACTGGTTTATCAGAAAAAAAAAATGTAAAAAAAAAAAAAAAAAGAAAAAAATGAGGGAGAGGAAGAATAATAAGAAAAATAACAGTCTGTTTGTGAACTACTGTATGTTGTAGTAATTGTTAAGAATTCCTATAATTATCTTAAGCTAACTGATTTTTTTTTAAACTCACAATCGTTGTTAACATCTTCCCTGATATGTTTGTGCGTGCATGTGTGCACTGTTTTAAATAAGGCAAGTGCAGTACAAGCCCATGCGTAAAAGCAGCCGCGATGAAGCTGGTACTGCTAAGAAGCACCAAGCAATAATAATGGAGATAAAAGTGAAAATAATTGAGCGGATGGCAGACAACGTTCATTCTTTAAACATGAATCGTTTGACCATCGGCACTATTCTAAAGAACACTGTACTGTAATATACTGTTTAAAGCCAATTGAGGGTGAGGGACCTTGTTCAAGCGCCAAACAGTTGCACCTTCTGCTTCTGCCCACAGCATATGCTAACCGCATGGCTTTTGTGAACTTTTGAGTTGCATTTAGCAGAGCACACATCAATTGGAAATATATTTGGTTTATACAAGTTAGCTAGCTTTTTCTTAAACAATCGAGCCATGTACAGTACGCTAGGCTAGTTCATTCAGGGCTAACTTTCAAAACTTGCTATATAGCAGTTATCATTTCTTCCATGTATACAGTGAATATCTTTGTAAGGGTTATAAAAATGAAGCTCACAAATGTTATCACTTAAAATTTCCTATTTAAACTATCTAGCTAGCTCAGCTGCATGACAGGGTACATTCTCAGGTGTTTAGGACTATAAAACTAACACATTACACCATATATACACAGTCGCGTCCAAAAGTGTACAGTAACAGTAATGACATGGTGGTGTTTTTTTTTTTTTCTGTGAGGAGAAGTTATGTGAAAACAAAAATCTTACTATATAATGTTGAACAAAGCAAATAGAAAGTAAAAGTCGTATGTATTAGAAAACCTGTATTTGAAATTGAATGTATTCCACATTTCCTTTCATGCAGTGAAGCTGCCGTAGCTATGTATTATAAATGTTCATGGCTATAAATATTCATGTCGAGAACATTTATGAGATGTGTTTTGGTTCCCATGATGCAGTTCACAAGCTGCAGAATGTGTATATGATTGCAGGGGCTTGCACACACACACACACACACACACACACACACACACACACACACACACACACACACACACACACACACACACACACACACATATGCACACGCAAAATGTGTTACTCTGCACTGCGGCAGAATCTGAAGAATTCATGAGAAGTGTATGTACAGTACGTGTGTGTGTTTAATCAGACACATCTTTCTACCCTATTTGTGGATTTAGATTTGATATCACCTCATTAGTTATGAGGTTTAATATTAAGTACATGTACACATCATACTCAGCAGGTAGATGGTGTGAGAATGAGTTCGCAGGGTGTCTGGGTAAGCCTGGACAGTAAGTGTGTACATTGTGCAAATTTGTGCACTCTGGTGATCACAGTCGTGTCCAACATGCAAAATGCCAACACTAATGGCACTAAATGAGTTTCAAAAATATGTGATGTGTTTGACACAGAGACTAAATGGAGCAGAAAATCATTGTTGAAATACTTTTCACGAAACACCCCTAAGGTCTGAGGACTCGTTCCTGCTGAAGGCTTTCCTGAGGCGCCTGAAGCGAAGCCCGTCAGACAGGTGCAGGCGTGTGTGAGGAAGACTTCATAGAGGCTTCGTTTTAAGTTTTATAACAAGCGAGCTGACGTGGAAAATGGACTGTGTAATTGTCGACCTGGGCGAGAAGTGCTAAAAGTAGATGTTTTTCTCACTCTCGCTCTCGCTCTCACCTACTTCAGCTTCTTATTCTACCTCCACCTGCGTGATACATTGACATCTCTAATGCAGCATCTTCTGTTCTGTCCTGAATGCTGTTTGAGAAGCTTCGTTAAAATTCTCACCGGTGTCAGAGAGTGCGAAAGCGCGTTTCTCTATTAAAGCCTTCGAACGGGTCGCGTCGGTTCCTGGCTGCTCTCTCATGTGCCGTCAAAGAGCTCGACCTGCAACATTCCTGTAAAAACAGTGTTTAACTAATCAGCATGGGTTTTAATTAGGAGCCGGAAAGAGCGGCTCTAATCTGTTTTAAATGAAGGAATGCCAGCACTCAGAGCTCAAAACCGTAGAGCTGGCAGCATGCAGCTGGGTTAATAATAGAGAGAGAGAGAGAGAGAGAGAGAGAGAGAGAGGGAGAGAGAGAGAGAGATTGTGTCAGGAAGTATGAATCCAACTAAGAGAAAAAGAGAGAGAAGTGTTGAAATGAGAATTCGTCACAGGGACAGTCGGGTAGAGAAATGCGACGTGTGAGAAAGTCCGAAGGAGGAGTGTGAGCACTGAGCGGAAGTTTTATGCACACACATGAAGGACAAAAACAAGAAATAACTTTCAATGTTTTTTGGCTGAATTTTGTTGGTTGTTTTATGAAAATAAGTGTGATTTTTGGTTACATTTTTATTTCAAAAATCGGATTTTTTCATTTTTTTTTCGCAAGAGGTGTGTGGACTTTATATCGTATTTGTTTATGTATTTTGGTGTTTATGTCGTTTTTAAAAGTTACTGTACCTAAACATGCTTTTACCAGATGTCAGATTTTTTCAAAAAAAAACTTTTTTTTTTTTTTATCCTGTTTTTGCTTTTAGTTTTCATCAAAGACATCCAAGGTGATGTTAGACGCCTCCCAGTACAACGTTTCCATCCTCCCACATTTAAAATGGTCCAGAACTGCTAGCTACTGTACTGTACTAGAAGGTGGTGGGGTTCATGAGTAGGAGAGATACTGTATTGAAATGAGATATTGAAAGTAAGACAGCCACGGAAAAAGAATAAAAAATGCTCTGGAGGAAAGTATCTTAAATATCGCTGAATTTCTCTAGCATTTCTTTTTAATGAGGCAGTGAATAATGTATGATTACTTAACCAGACTGGAGCTTGAAAAAGTGCTGGTCTGTTGGCAGATAATTATGGCTGGTTAAACAAAAAACACACACACACAAAAAAAAAAAACATGTTTATGTAGGCAAAATTGTCTTCGTATAGAACACGATCATTAGTCAAAAAGAGACAGAAAGACTGAGTAAGAAAGAAGGGTATGTAAATGTTAAAGAGTAGGAGGGATGGGGAAAATGTGTGAGAAAGACTGAGCAGCTGAGGAAGGGACGGTGGCGTTATCTGAGAAGGAGCGAATGTGGGTTGGAGGGAGGGCGATAACAGGATGCTGTCCATCACGGCAGCGCCGTAACACCTTGCTGCTAGCAGCTTCAGCTGAACAATCTGAGCTAATGCTGGCAGAGTGAGCAAATCAATTGTTAAATGTGATCAGGCCGTGGGACATTCGACCATCGACACCGCTGATCTGTTTCTATCGACAGGGCTATTTTTCAGCACTCCGCTGTCCCGCTGAGCTTTATATCCGCGCTTCCATAGCCGTGATTAGCCTGCTTGTTTCTCCAACAAGGATCAATCTTTTCCTATGTTTTATCTGTGATAGATTCCTGGGTTTAACTCTGCTCATATTGACTTACCCTCTCACCAGTTCCACTTTGATTCCTTTTTGGTTAGATCATTAGTTTATTCCATGAACACTGAATATCCCATCAGCGTCAATCATGGGGTAACCTCCAGTTCTGAAACATTAGCCTCATGTGGAAGCGCCAAAATGTGCAGTTCCTCAAACAATCACTCGGAGCTGGCTGTAAAAAGTAAGTCAGTCCCCATATACCCCCATGTTAAAACTTTACAGCAAAAATAAACATGTTTTAAGCCTGGTATTACAACAACAACTTATGATAACTGTATGGGATGAACGTTTATTTAACTTTTTAAATAATTACATTAAGCTATAAAATGATGCATAATTATAGGCGTGGTTGATTTGAGTGACAGCTGCAATGCAGGTGTCAATCCACCATCTTTCTGCCTAGCGTATTTGTCGTTTAACAGTCAGACTCCATTCCTTCCACCCATTTGCCCAAATGGTTTAACCGGGGCTTAGGCGGGGTCAGCTCCTGTCATGATGTTGACATCCAGAGCGCCAACATTTGAGCTTCATAACTGCTCTTCAGAAGGTGACGTTATGGAGGGTTTGTCCAGTTCTTATACAGTCAACAGTGGTCTATATGGATCATCCATCCATTATCAAAAGTTTAAAAGGAATAGCTGGAACTACAGTATTTGTTCTCAGAACTTCTGTAACAGAGAATTCAGCAGTGCTGCAGTAGAACTGTTTAAAAAGTTTACCAGAATTTTAATGGTGATGTTATTAACGTGTCTATTTCCCCACTCACGCAGCTCTCTCGACCGTGTGCCCACCAACACATGACTTAATAAGATGCAGTTCCACTGCAGCTCCGGTCGAAACTCCACTAACTGAGCTAATTAAGGAAGAAAATAAAAGCACAAGTAGAAACTAAATAACACCAGGGTTTCATTTCACAGAGACAAAAAATATTTTTTTTAAATCGTGCCATCTTTCCCAAAGACAGCTCTGGAATCACCAAGTCACACTTGGTCACTATACTGTAATATCAGACCTTCAGGTTTTCACCAAGCAGCGACCACCAGCTCTTAAAAATTAGTTCAGTGCTGAAGTGTCACTATTTACATTTAGGCATTTGGCAGACGCCCTTATCCAGAATGACTTTTTATCTCATTATACATCTGAGCAGTTGAGGGTTAAGGGCCTTGCTCAAGGGCCCAACAGAGACACTTGGTGGCCGTGTGATTGGAACCTGGGCCCCTACAAACTACAGCCCAATGCCATAACCACCGAGCCCACTGATATGTTCAGTACCTCGAATGAGCTGAACATATCCAAATTTACTACAGAGATGACTAGAATTATCCATATACTGTAACTAGATTTTCCACTCTTGACAACTGTACAAGGGTGACTTTGTATGTAGCTCATCAGTTACACTTACATAAAATTATGCATAATTAGGGACGTGACTGATTTAAGCAAAAATTGCATTGACGACATTACATTAAGTGTCAGATCAGTAAGTAGAAAGGGAGAGCCACGCCCCCTACTAGAGGGTTTGTCCTTATTGGTGGATCATTTCTAAACTGAATCTTCAATATTAGCGTTATGGCCAGAAAAGCAGAACAAAAACAAATATTCCAGTTTGGTTTCAAAAGTTGCGCAGCGAAAAATGAACACATACATTATGGGTGACATTGTTTCTCCCCCACAGGTACCGTGTGTACGTGTGTGTGTGTGTGTGTGTGTGTGTGTGTGTGTGTGTGTGTGTGTGTGTGTGTGTGTGTGTGTGTGTGTGTGTGTGTATGTGTGTGTTTGTGTGTGTGTGTTTATAAGTGCAGGATGACAGCCATTGTGCTGGCTTCACGTAATGCTATTATAGCGCTCAGTTTATAGAATTATTTCAGGGCAAGTGTGTGTGAGGGGAATGCCGAGCGCTCGGCTGAGAGTGTGTGGGGAGTGCAAAGTTCTCGGCTAGTGTGCACATTTCACTTTGCTTGCGTGTGAGTGATTGAGAGAGACAGAAAGAAAGAGAAAGAGATAGTGTAACATAGGTGTTGCAGTGCAAAACACTCGTAGTGCTGATTTATGGGGAAATATGCTAGGAATGATTGTTTTATTTTTTGTACTGTGTACAAAAGAAAATCTGTATAAGATTTCATTACAGAGATTAAATACATAGATTTTACAACTTTTAATTACAACAAAAAACATATTTAAAAATATTTTCTCCTGATTAAAGAGATCTAATTAAGGTTAGATGTGTGTGTGCACAGCTAAGGTCGTAACACAATTGAGCAAGAGACACAGATGTGCAGAGAGAGAGAGAGACAGCAACATACATTAGACATAGAGAGAGACAGGGCAACAAACTTTCATCATAATGGTACCTACACCAAGAACACACACCATGACGGATACTTCCTTACAGATTAAAAACAAATGTAGGTAATTTATTATTATTATTATTATTATTATTATTATTATTATTATTATTATTATTATTATTATTAATTTATTCGTTTAACAAAATGTATCATTACGAAAAATCTTAGATTGAAAAAATGCAGTAAAGTATTAATATCTTTTCAGCATGCTTATTAGATCTTTCTGAAATTCTTTTTTTTTTCTAAAATAGTGTTCAAAAGTGTATTATTTATTTTTTTTGCAAACAGAAGCAAATCAACTCAATTAATATTATATGCAAAGTACATAAAAAACATTTTCGAAACGTGAAAATTTTTATCTAAACATGAATTTGATATGTACATTTAAAGAGATTTAATGAGGCCAAATTCATATTTGGGCTTGATATGAAATTTTGAAATAGACTATTGGATGATACTGTATAATCAAACCTTAAATGTTTAAACAAAATGTATTATATTGTTCATAGTCATAGTTATATTTATATAATATGATATAATCTATGCAGTTCAAGTATATTATATATTATACAAATTATGGTAAATATATATACCGTATAGGGATCCAGACGATTTGCTGTTGTGACCCCCTAAAAGGGAACAGCCAAAAGACAAAAAAGATATAACTGAAAGACACTGACTTTATTGACGTTATATTGAACTTCCAGACGCCTAACATGACAGTATGACTGCAGATCAATCCCTGCTATCCGTTATCACCCAAATGAGTCTGGTTCCTCTCAAGGTTTCTTCCTATTGCCATCTCAGGGAGTTGTTTCTTGTCACCGTCTCCCTCAGCTTGCTCATCAGGGACAATCTGATCATCTTGATTCATACACATT
Organism: Clarias macrocephalus; assembly: GCA_011419295.1. Taxonomy (NCBI): domain Eukaryota; kingdom Metazoa; phylum Chordata; class Actinopteri; order Siluriformes; family Clariidae; genus Clarias; species Clarias macrocephalus. The sequence goes on from JAAGKR010000433.1 coordinate 154,216, forward strand.
TTTCACATTTCATATAATTTCATACAAATAAATTTGAATTGAATTGAACTGAATTGAATAGGTGATGTATCATTATCTTACTGTAGTATACAATAGTCAGTAGTTGTTTCAAGAAATGAAGGTCAGATTTTTTTAATAGTTCCTGTAAGAACAGTATTTTCGAGTGCATTTGGAGAACAGCGCCTCAGATTAGAGCCGTTATGAGGCTCCACAGAACATAAGTACGTAGCAGACACATCTCAGTATCAACTGTTAAAAGGAGATTATTGTATATATTGAACGGCTTAAACATTGCTGATCAGAGAAAACCATGGAATTAGAAGTTTTGACTAAAACTAAAACTTTTACTGTAAAGTTGTCTAACGTTTACAAAAAACTGGCAAAAATTGCCAAAATGTCTTGTGCACTGATTCCATTGCCATTTGAATAATGTGTTGAATAATCAGTATAATCAATGAAAGATGAGATTGTTTTTTGTTATTATATTAGGCAATATTATATTTGTCAACACCCTTGATTTTGATGCAGATCAGATAACATTCTAATGACAAATTAATGCAGAAAACCATACATACTTTTTTTTTTTTTTTTAGACATGGAAAAATAGCCATAGTTCAGCAATAGTTCAGTAGTTTTCTACACACGAACCAGATACTTTGTTACAGTGATTCATATAGATTTCTTTTGCTCTTCTTGCCAGAATAAATGGAGGAGGATTTTTTTTTTTTTTTTTTACATTTATTTACATTTTACCTGTGGTCAGATTTACGAACTTGCTAAACTACTTTAAGCGTGTTTAGAAAAATACAAGTTGACAATGAAAACAGAATTTAAAGATGATGTTTTTCGTCTCCCAGCTTCATGGACTCTGTTCAGGGTCTATGGTGCGAGTCAAAAGCAATAACATTATAGTTCAAGATTTGGAAAATGACTAAAGCTTGGTTTTGTCTTTGTTTTCAGCTTTTTTAGTTTGGTGTCTCTGTAGTCTCTGATTAATGCTCTTGGCTGACAGGAGTGAAATTTCAGGCTGAAGTTGCAGCCCATCTGCCTCAGGGTTCTAAGTGTTATGATGCCTTTCTGCTCACCATGGTGGTAAAGAGTTCATATGATGTGTTTAGTTAAAACGAGACTTGGACTTTTTTTCCCTTTGGTTTCTTTCACGAATAAGATGTTTCCGCACATACAACTTGACAGTCTTGGGATTATTATAGCCTTTACACAATTCTTCACAACTCTCAAGACTGTCATGCATGAAAATCCCAGGAGATCAACAGTTTCTGAAATACTAACACCAGCCCATCTGGCAGGGGGAAATTCACTGAGATCACATTGTTTTTCCCCCCTTTATGGTGTTTAATATGTTTATTAAGCGACACTTGTTAACTTTATCTGCATGATTTGATGCCACATGTCTGGCTGTTCAGATCACTTACGTGAATAATCACTCGTCATATACAGTATGTGGTTATTTTTCCTTATTTTCCTCAAAAAGGCTCAGCGTCTCAGCGTTTACTGTAGGTTTGTTCATGATCCTATCCAAGCTTTGACCAGCACTTTTTCCAATTAATTAGACGTCAATATTTTTTCAGTTGCATTGATGTATCGTCACTCAGAGATACCGTAGGGCTACAGTCAAGGCTGTAAGCTTCCCTTCCTTGTTGGTTACATTATCCTGATAGATTCGACTCAAAACTGAACAGCCATTAAATATTGTGGCTTATCGATTATGTGTCTTGTGTAAACTTGTGAACTTGTGTTTCTTTTGTCTTCGTAGTAGTCGGTGGTCACTCTCTCTCTGTCGCAGGTCAGCTTCTGTTGCTGCTTAGTACCAACACCAGCCAAATCTATTTCTGCTTTCGACTCGCAGCTCGATAAACTTCTCATTTTCCAGAACTATCTTTAAGCCCATTCCCTTTCTTTTTTTCTCCCGCCTTCCTTTTTTTATTTTCGCTTCTCAGAGGAATGCCAGCATTCCTGTTGTGTTAACACATCTCCCTGTCACAGCACATGAACGCTGCCGCTGTGTCTCCCACCAACCCTGTCAAAAACCATCTTGTTCACTTCAGGACCTGCTTTGTGTGTGCTCGCGGTGGCGTGAACGCGGGTCGCCGCTGATCTGCTGATTCAACGGGCCAGGGTTTCCCTGTACAAGCTATCCCAGAGGCTAGACTTTTATAAGATCTGAGGTTTACTGTGGGAAGGTTAGGGTCAGGGTGCATGACCTGAGCTCGGAATGCTTCAGACTTTGTACTCACTTGGAGATTTTCGTTGGGGATCTACAGTACAGGACATTTTAATGTATTTGTTTAAAGTACACTAGTCTTGTCGGGTGAAATTTTTGACATTTTTGGAATTTTTTTTAAAATTTTATTAAGAGTTTTGGGTTTGTTTGTTGGTGAGTGCTCAAGTTTTCCTGGAGCTGTGTATGGTTTTGTGATAATGCTTTTTTGGATTTTGAGCTAATTGTTTTTTAATGTATTAAAGCAAGTTAAGTGGAATTTTATTACACAGAGTTTTTTTTTTTTTTTTTTTTTTGTGCTTGAAACCCAATTTCTCTTCTTTGTCTCATCAGGCTCAGAAATCGTGGATAGAACGAGCCTTCAGCAAGAGAGAATGCGTGCACATCATCGTCAGCGCCAAAGACCCCCATAGGTAAGGATCCTTATATTCCATTCTTAGACAAGAACTGCAGATTCACATTAAAGCAAACATAATACTGTTTATTTTAATAGAACAGAGAAAAATGTGGTTGGTATTGCAGATCAAGTCTTTGGGTAAAAATCAACATGGCTCGATTTGTAGGAGATTAGAGTTGGAGATAGAACTATAGGCTATGACCCTTTTAGATTAACTGTATTTCCAGAGTGGAGGCGAAAAAGCTTTGGAATATCTTTTAAGAGTCTGACCTCCAAGTCCATGTGTGATGTGATGAAAATGTCAACGCTTCGAAGTGCAAAAAGCTTTTCAAAGTCTTCCATGCATAGAACTTTAAAATAAAGAGCTTATGAGTATGTGAAGTGTATCTTGTTGGGATGCTGTACAAACTGTAGAAATCATTTGCTTAGGTTTGCTTTTGTGTATGCTTATGGGTTTTATTATAGAAAATGCTAATATTTCGTAATACTTCAATCCAAAGACCAACACAATGATGGTGATGTTTGGTCATTTTCTTTAATATTTCCTCATTCTCTACATGCAGTGCCTAGTTCAGATGTTAAACCTTTCACCAGGAGCCTGTGGTTTGCTGGGCTACTCGATGAGCAATGGTATCCTGAAGATCTAAATTGTGTTCATGCTGTCATACCCTTTTGAGTTTGTTCTTAGCAATGAAAAAAATGTTCAGAAATTTCAACACAATATTATGAGGAACATCTGGTTAGTTTGATTTTCCATGCATTGTAAATGTGTTTATGATATTTATTACCATATACGGGACCATTTTTGAGTCTGCTAACAGAGCACGCACTATATATATATATATATATATATATATATATATATATATATATATATATAGAGGTGATATTGGTGGTAGAGAGAAATCGCTGCTTGTCCAGTCGACTGGAGTTAATCCTAATTAAGGACTTTACTGAGTTATTAAATTTGAAATCATTATAATACAAAAGTTTGCAGAATATACTCACTTTAAAATCTTTCTGTAATAACTACCTCTGCTTTTTTTTCATGATGTGGGATATTGGTGAACTAATATGAAAGGGGTACAAACAGGTCAGGTGGATCTTTTTAATAGGCAGTCTGTCCGAATGAGTGAACACTGTGAAAGAAAGAAATGAGGTGTAGTGGGTTCGGTGTTGCCAATTCGATCCTGTCTGTGTGGAGCTTTTGTATGTTCTCTCCATGGTTCCTAATTATGAAGGAGGTTAGGTTTTAGATCCAATACCACCCTAACCAGGAAAAAAAAAACACTTCCTGAATATAAATTAAAAAAAAAAAAAAAAACAAGAGAATATTTGACTGATATAAAAAAAATGACTAGCTGTAAAGATTTTTATGTTTTCTTTTGTGGCTTTGTCTCTAAACCTTTACAGCGAGATCAAAAACCGAGTCCACCAATAAGAAGTAACTACTTATGAAAACTCTACACGTGACTGACAAGTTATGAAACACCACACCATCTTCACACATACAGCACAGAGTACAGTTGATCTTCCTTTCTTTTTGTTCTTCCTGTCACAGGTGCTGCTGTGGCCGTCTCATTGGCCAGCACGTGGGCCTGCCCCCCAGCATTTCATCCAATCAGAACGACAGATCGGAGCGTGCACTGAAGAGTGACAGCCTGCCTGAAAAATGGTCCATCAGCAAACACACACAGCTGAGTCCCACAGATGCGTTCGGCACCATCGAGTTCCAGGGAGGAGGTCACTCCAACAAAGCCATGGTATCTAAACACACTGCACACACACACACACACACACACACACACACACACACACACACACACACACACACACACACACACACACACACACACACACACACACAAAATTAGATACTTGTTTTAAGATCAGTATTTCATCAATAGTTATCCCAGAGGTCACCGGATCTAGTGGATAATAATGAAAATTAATAATGATATAATGAATAATGACCCATGCATAAAGGTATTAAGTATTATGTTTTGTGCTCTGTGATCGGTCAGTACGTGCGTGTGTCGTACGACACCAAAGCCGACCTGCTGCTGCACCTCATGACTAAAGAGTGGCAGCTAGAGCTCCCCAAACTGCTCATCTCCGTGCACGGCGGTTTGCAGAACTTCGAGCTGCAGCCCAAACTCAAGCAGGTGTTCGGCAAGGGCCTGATCAAAGCCGCCATGACCACCGGAGCCTGGATCTTCACCGGCGGCGTCAACACTGGTGCGCTCACTACACTTTCCAATTAACCGTGTTAACTGTGAATGCAGATTACATCTTTTAAAATCTCTCATGCTTACAGTACGTACAAGAGATGAACACATTCTAAACTTTGAGTCTATCCCCGTCCGCCGCATGTTGAGAGGAGTGAGCTGAGGGATTTCCAAAGACTGAAATGTAATTATAACCACTGAGAGGAGGAGACGGCTGAATTTAAGCTTTTTAGAAAATTGCTGTCGGAATCAATGTCAGATTGGCAGTCAGACACGGATGTCAATGCAGCTTATTTAGGATTTCTTTAAAGGACCTGGCAAACAGATCCAGAACACAGCGTTACCATGAGGATGGCAAAGTCGGGTAAACAACAATACAGGAGCGAATCCAAAAATTAAGGAAAACTGATCGCAAAGTAAGATCAAGCATGTCGAGTGGAGAAAGGTGCTCAAGCATGATTAGAACGTTCCTCAAGCACCTCTGCAGTATGGATTGTATGTTTGTAAGCCATTGTGTGCTTTAGGAAGTGGAGTTTCTGGTGGATTCCAGGACTGATGTGACATAAATCCATGTTTGCTATAAAGATCTAATCAAAATGCGAGATGGATTAACCTGGCTTTGATTGTATTTAGGCGTACAAGACATTTTGCAAAGGGGGCAGAGCGGGATCTAATCCACCTCCTCCTATAAGCCTAACCCATAACCCCGTAACCCACACAGCACACTCGGGTGTCTCCAGCACAAATACTATAATTTTAGCTTGACTCTCTCTTCACAGGCAGTCGGAGCTGGATAGACCTTTTGTTTTGCTGTAGTAACCATATCAAATGTTTTCAGTAAAGAATGTTGATTTGTAATGTATAATTCATAGTCTATATCAATTGTCCTTCTGTGTTTAACCTGCAGGGGTAATCAGACACGTCGGTGATGCTCTGAAAGACCACGCCTCTAAATCCAGGGGCAAAATCTGCACCATTGGCATCGCCCCCTGGGGCATAGTGGAAAACCAGGAGGACCTTGTGGGCAAAGATGTATGTAATCAGACAATCATAAGTTCATCATCCTACAGTACATCATATTATTTTGGGACTTAAAAGCAAGTCCTTGTGGCCAAGTGCTGCAATAATATACTTAAGACATTCATGTATTCTCTAAATACGTCAGGGATGACAAAAATGGGTTAAAAGGCTCGGATGAAAACACACACACTTTTCTGGTATTTCTGACTCCCCACTTACACCAAGTTAATATCTTATATCTTACTCTCACACTTAAAGAACTCAAAGTTCAAATTATTTTCTGAGGTCATGCTGTTAAAAAAAGAAATTAAACTTAAAAAAAGAGATGGCAAAAAATTACCATAAATATTTTCCTCCTTTCTTTTCTTTTTCTTAGTGTCAGTGTCATGGACAGGAAAGAACTCTAGCTTTAAGTACAGTAGAAATCAGGAACATACGCATTTATAAATACTGGTATTGTAGAGAAACTTTTTTAGAGTTATAACATGGCATTATCATCATTATTAGCAATAATAATCTTAATAGAGAGGGTAGAAAAAAAAATTTGGCTACATATCATGGGTGGCACGGTGGTGTAGTGGTTAGTACTGTCGCCTTGCAGCTCCAGGCTCCGGGTTCGATTCCCGTCTCTGTGAGTGGAGTTTGCACGTTCTTCCTGTGCTTGGTGGATTTTCTCCAGGTACTTCGGTTTCCATCCACAGTTCTTGCAGACATGCTAATTGGCGTTCCCAAATTGCCCATAGTGTGTGAATGTGTGTGTCCTGCGATGGATTGGCACCTTGTTCAGTCTCCTGGGATCCTCCGTGCCCCCTGCGACACTGAATACAGGATAAAGTGGTACAGTATAGACAGTGAGTGAGTGATACACATCATGATTTCTTTGTTTGGCGGTATAAACTGTATATCACCACACTGACTCCAAAAATTTTTTTTTTTTTATAAGAAATCTTTCATTTATATATGTTTTGTAAGATCTTTAACTCAGGGCGTACCGCAGACACACAGACAAGAGGCAAGATTTTACAGAACCCTTAGTCTTGATACTAACCACTCTGTTAGTACCTTTAGTCTCCATTAGACAAAGTTCTTTCGACCCCTTAACAGCCTCTTTAACTTCTATTTGTAGCACACTGTAAAGCACTTCTAACCGTTTATGACGCATCAGGCCTTTAACCTGTGTAAGACTCATCTCATCACCAGTAAGCCAGTTGTTTATCGTATATATGTCTGTGCTTCAGGTGGTCCGGCCGTACCAGACCATGTCGAATCCCATGAGTAAACTGACCGTTCTGAACAGCCTGCACTCGCACTTCATCCTAGCTGACAACGGCACCACGGGCAAGTACGGCGCCGAGGTTAAGCTCCGCCGACAGCTGGAGAAACACATCTCTCTGCAGAAGATCAACACACGTGAGTTTGCTGAGACCCCTGCTAGTTTCTAGCACAGTCAGACAAAGAAAAAGTGATTATGCACTCCAAAGACTCGTGGTGGATTATCTCCCACGGGACAGGGCATTTTTAATTGTACTGTGTGTTGAAGCTTGAGATTCCTCGATGCACTTTTAGCAATTGGGTTGAACAGGTTGAGGAAATTGTTTAAGCTATTATGATGGATCAATTTTTGTAACCTATACATAGCTTTGAGTCACAGCACGCGTTAAAGCCATTAATCGATATTAAATAGACGAAATAATGAGAAATACATTATTGAAGAATATTCCTTTTATCCGAAACGAACTGACCCAGAGGGACATTCAGCCTGTCTTTCAGAGGATTGTTCTCATAGACATAGACATCGTGGCCATTAGCAGTTATCTCTGACACATGATGAGATCAGTATTACGATCCAATCTGCTCGTCGTAAGGAAGGAGGCTTGGGCAGGTGAGAACACAGCAGTTTCTCGGGTGTGAACTCAAACAATCCAATAATAAGTTAACCTTGACTACGAGTTAGAGCTAAGCTAGAGCTGTAGCATTGCAAACATGCTGGGTCCTGAATATTCAGAGTGCTGAACTAAAAATAAGACCGGGTGTGATATTTAAATTAAAATGTTTTCAACTACACATTGAGTTCATACCCTATTTGAGTTCAAATTGACCTGTATGAACTCTGCAGGGTGTTAATTCAACACTCTGGGTGTTAATATAACACTGGGGATTTCATGTGCTGTATGATTATTTTTATAATTAATTAGCTTATTTGTACTTGCTGGTATTTCCAGCCTATAAATGTTTTATTAGTAGGTTTTCAAAAAGTAGGTTTTTATGAAAAAAATGGCTTTACAGCTTTTATAGCCAAATGGCAAATGAATTAAGAATTATCAAGTGTATCAATTTCTCAGCCTCACATTCAGTCTCTGTGACTGACTGTGGGACTAACAAGCGTGAAAGCACTTTTGGACATGCAAATACTGGTGAAAAATACAAAGCAAATCTTCTTTTCAGTGCCATGACTTCGGGTGGATTTTGGGCCTTGCATATTTAGTAGGGTCTGGGATTTTAGAGCTTCATGTGATGACACTTCAGGTCTTCTGGTTTTAGAATGTTGCATGTTCAAATTGGGTTGGCATTGGAGGTGATAAGCTGCTTTACTCTTTGTATATTTAGTATGGCGGGATGTTATAGGGGATTAAAGCTTGAGAATATACAGTAGCTATGGCATGTGGTGCTATGCGACAGTGGGCCTTATGGAACATAGAGCTTTGTGTCTTGTTCATATGGGTAATGGGAGTTTTATAGTTTTATACTTGTATATGATTTTTTTTTTGTATAGTTTTATAGTTTTTAATCCTAGGCTTAGTTTAGACTGGTATTGGGGGATTAGTATGGACTTTAGGGCACTTTGTGTATTTAGTTTGTATTGGTGTGCCATTCCATTAGGGCTTGTATTATCAGTTTGGGTTGATGTTGGGGAGATTTACACCTTGTTATATCAGTTCTGGTGGTTGTTATTAATGTTTATCCTTCTATGTTCAGGTTGTGTGAATACGGAAAGATTTCTGTATTCACACAACCTGAACATAGAAGATTGTGCTCTTTAGTAGAAACTGGTGATGATTGGCCTCAGGTCGTGGAGGTTTAGTATGAATGGTTGTTCTGGTGGATGCCGTTGGGGGCTTTAGACTTTATGTGTTCTGTGTGGCTGAGTTGTTGGACTGTTACTGCATTTTGTTTGGCAAAAGGTCTTATTTGTTTGGTCTGAATAGATCTAATTACACTTTAGGCCTTTTTTTTTTTTTTTAGTAGAAGTGGCTGTTGTGGGCTTAAGCCATTATCTCTTTAATTCAGGCTACTGTTGTTGGACTTTAGGCATTCTCTTCTATTCAGTTGGATGCTGTGTGGCTTGCGACATTGGATTTTCTGTTCATGTCGGTGTTTTGAGTCCATTAGTATTCACTTCAAGTAGTGTATGGAAATCATCTTTGTCCTCTTCATCCATCTCCACTGACCGCAACTAACCGCCAAGTCACAGCTCTTACAGTTAATTAGGAGTGGGACTGATGTCTGATCTCTGATCTATTGAAAGAAACAGGAAGTGGTTATTAGGGATTGAGGCAATGTTTGACACTATCTGCCCTCCCCAAGGGCATGGGACTTGTGGACTTCCCTTTGTCATCCTATGCCTGGGATTATAGAGGGGGCTGGGAAGGCAAAGGGACGTCCAATTGTCATCAACAGCAACAGCGTCTGTGTATGTGCAGCAATCAGCAAACTGCAACAAAGGGGATCTAATGTGTGGTCCATAATGATAAAAGTTGTAAAAGAAAATTAACCTTTCTGCTATGGGATTTGGGGGAAAAAAATCTCTTTAACCCTCTTCTCTTTACTGACATGACCACTGAGTGTCTAGTGTCAAGTCTAACTAATTTTGTCACATATATTCTTGTTTAAAAAAATTATTTAGGAAAATCAGTTCTAACGAGAGAGTTTTTTGTTGTTGTTGTTTTTAGAACAAAGACGAATTGATTTGCATATTATTTGAGAGGAATTTTTTAATTAGTGGACGTAATTTATACAAATTTATTTTTCCCCCCGATTTTATAGATGGTGCAAATAATCCTGGCAAACACTGCCTGTCCAAATTTTGTTGCGTGACTGTCATCACTAGGGCAGAGACAGTTTAATTTGAGCATCCAATTACAGTTTTAATTATGTGGCATAACCACCATTTTTCACTTCTTTGGTTCAACATTCTGCTTGGCATAAAAATAAATAAATAAATAAATAACTGTTTTAATTACACAACATAATGACTGGATTAATTTTATCTTGAAATTGACTTATTGCCATTATAGCACAGCCAAATCAGTGGCCACTTAGAATATATGCATGCCAGGAAGATGATGCTCTAACGATATCTTGTTGTTATTTATACTCTGTTATTTATAACAATGACAATAAAGTTGAAAGTTGGAAGTAAAGCTTATTTGAACTAAGTTAGATTTGCTACACATATTATCTAATTTATATACAGGTATATAGATATTTATATATCTTCTACCCAGAGATTAAATTCTTGATTTATTTCGTGAGCTACAACTATGCAAACAGTATTGGTTTAGGGTATTATCAACATTTCTACAAAAGAAACGTGGGGGCGAAAACATACTGTAAGTTTTTTATTTGTCCTTGTTATTTCCATCTTTGAATCAAAATCTTATTCCGATATATTTTATGATATTTAATGATGGGATGTATAAAAATAAAACCATGTCCATGTTGTTCAGTTGTTGGATTTACCCACAGCCCAGGAAGTAAGAGTCTAAAGTTGGAGCACTGAAGTGAATAGAGACGCCTAGAAGCACACTCCAGGATCTATAGAGCACATCTCTGCTCTCAACTTATATAAAATATTACATACTTTAAAGTAGCTTTGTTGCCCAACCAACATCATCGATGTACCATTTCAAGGTCTATTAGGCAGACTTGAGAACTAGAGAACACTCTGATTTCAGTGTCATAAGTCAAACAGGTGAATACTCAGCTGTGCAATGACCTACATCACCACTGATCCACATTATACTGTAAGCTATTTCTCACATGTACAATGAGAAAGCAATTTTATGCATCCAAACTCCAATACACATTTGCAGTTTACTGTTGTGAACACATTCCACACTATTTCATTTATTTCAGATCGGCTATTTGAAAGTAAAATACTCACTGGCCACTTCATACATGTGCACCTGCTCATTAATTTAAAGAACTAATCAGCCAACAACAAGGCAGCAACCTTAAGCATTTAGGAATATAGACATTGTCAGGAATATCAGAATCAGAATGAGGAAGGAAGATGATGTAAAAAACTTTGAACATGGCATGGGTGTTGATGCCAGTTGTTCTGGTGCAAGTATTTCTGAAATTGTTCATCAACTGGAATGTTTTAACCAATTAGGGTTTACAGAAAAAATAAAAAATAAAATAGCTAAAAAGAGAAAATCCAGTGGACAATTCCTTCATTTCATTTCATTTCATCAGGTCAGAGGAAAATGTTCAGACTTGTTCAAGCTGATAGAACGGCAACAGTACCTCTAATAACATTTTATTACCACCAAGGTATCCCAAGGAGCACCAAACATTGAAGCAGATGAGTTACAGCAGCAGAAGACAACAAGTGAGGCACTCAATTTGCATGGGCTCTCCAAAAGTGGACAAAATCTTGCCTGGACTGATTCTTGATTTCTGTTGTGGCATTCGAATGGTAGGGTCAGTAGTCGATATAAACAGCATGAAAGCATGGATTTGAATCAACGGCTCAGGCTGCTGGTGGTGGTGTAATGGTGTGTGACTGAATGTAACAATGCAAAGGTTAATAGTGATATCATAAGACTGATTTTGTTATTTGTTCATTAAGTTGCACTAAAGCAAAAACTTTATTATTATTAGAAAGGGTATCTTATTAGAAAGCCTTTCATTTCAGCACCATGGACAGCTCAGTACTTTATATTACCTACAGTTGGTTGAAAATAATATTAATAATAATAATAATAATAATAATAATAATAATAATAATAATAATAATAATAATTCCGGCTGTTTGCAAGGCCTATTTTTATCTTAGAAGTTCATATGTGTGTTAGTTGTTTTACCAATGTATTGTACATGCCAAAATGTTTCAGTTGAAAGAACCAATTCTGTGGCTGTCATGCCATCAGGGTGCCAGTCGTTCTAGCCTAAAACCTGCTTTAGGGCTCTGTGTGATGGTGGCATCTGTTGCTCCCTTGGCTTTAGCACACTATTTCTGGATATCATTTCCTGCCGCCTCCTTTGAACGTCTCCTCAGCGGGTTGCGGCATATTGGCGTGACTCCCACTGTACCATATGGGGATAGCCTTCTGGATAGCCTCTCTTTCTCTCTCTCTCTCTCTGATATTACTAATTTATTTATAAATGCAAATGATCAATGCATCCCTGTCAGCCTCTCTTGTTCTTCGCTCCAATGCCCCATTAAAAAAGTAGCCAAATGAAGAACTTGGTTAGAATTCTTTGGGATAAGTTCAATCTCAATGGACTTGTTCAGTTGGCACAGAGCACTGCTCCCATCACCTGCATCACCAGGCTGGAATATGCTCTGGATGGAATGCCAGTTGAACACAAGGCACCATGTCGTACACATATTCACACCCAGGGTCGATTTGGAGGAGTGAAATCACCTTCTGGCATGTTTTATTAGCTTATTTATTTATTTATTTATTTATTTATTTATTTATTTTATTTTTTTTGTGAACTAAGAAAACCAGCGAGCCCTGAAGACTCCTGGAGGCATGGTTCTTGCAAGGAAACATAATTATAAATGAGTAGCCTATGGAATTAGAGTTTGTTTCAGTGAAGAACAGTGGTTTAACTTAAAGAAAGGCAGATATATGCACTCAATGCACTGTAAAGAAGAATCTCATTAATCTCTTAAAGGACACATTACTTATTGGTTGGTTTACATCTTTGGTGACAGCCTGCTTCTAACTGTTAGCTTATTAAAGACTGGATTGCCGGTCATGTAGGTGTCAGGACTAACCCTTAGAAGGTCCCAGAATGCACCTCGGTGAGGTGATGTTGGCACTCACCTGAGACAAGGTTGCTAATTAGTTGGTAACCTGTGGGCATGTCTTTAGTTCACTCGTGTCTTGCATTTATTCTGAATGTTGACTTTTGTCGATTGGTGTTGGATTAGCCTGTTTGGTTTCATGCATCATGTTATACTGTAGTTTTGGTTTGTTCATGTTCAGTTTATGTTTGCTTTCCTTTATTACAATTTTTAAGTCTTAAGCTCTGCACCTATGCCTCGCCTGCTAAACCACACACATGACAGTAGCGTGTCTTGATTGTTTACAGAGTTTGATTTGCCATCTGACAGTACCTACAGAATATAATTTGTCGCCCAAGCAAACCTTTAATTTAGTGTGTTTAATGGTTAGATTTATCTGACAGCTGACAGAGAAAGGAGACACTAAGGACACTAAGATCTTGACTTGTTGTCTTATAAATGGGGTCTTTTCTCAAAGGTTGTTCTTTTAAGATGTTAGTTTGTCAAGGTAAACTTTGGAACTGATAAATATGACAAGCTTTATTAAAGCTAAAGAACAACTTCCATACCTCAGATGATTAAAAAAAAAAAAAAAAAAAAAAGATGTCCCCAGAAATACACCCTTGTTAAGATATTGGTGCTTTATAGTAGCACAGCATCCTCGTACAGAATATTTTAACAGCAAAAATGAGCAAAAGTGTTGCACCATACAGCTCTAGTAAATGCTGTAAATATTTAAATTAGATCAGATTTTGAGGATTTTCTTTTGTTTGTTTTAGATAAAACGACCATTGTGGTTACTGTCCTGCAGTTAGACTCCTGAGTTTATTGTGGTCATTATTTCTCTCCATTATCCTTCTGCTCAATATTTTTCATATTCCTCATTTGTCTGTCGGGAAAATGCTGCTTACTAATTGACGGAACACGAGCTCTTCTAGCACCAGATCTGTTTTTAATTAATCCCACAATGTCTCTCTTTAGTTTCCTTCCTCGCCAGCCAACAGAACCCTTTTATCTAAAACCAATACAGCTGTAAAAAAAAAAAAAAAAAAAAAAAAAATTAATTATCACAGTTCTCTTATACATTAATCAATGCTCATGAAAATATATGATGATTGCTTTTAGTAGGGTTTTCTCCAGTATCTTAAGGGAAAAGCCTACATCTCTGTTATCAGCTATTTTAGGCACTAAACATTCATGGTTTACAGTGAATACCAACACTGCCTGGGTCCTTTTTTTTATTAGCTTAATGATTTACCCTCCAACTTTAGCTTCCTTTAATAAAACCGTAAATTAGAGTCTCTCTAGAATCTAAGACTCAATAATGTGGCTATAACAGATCTAAAACTTGTGACCTGCAGTGTAACTTTTCACAACTGTAGAGTAATCAAAAGTCTAATTCCTGCTAGCTACTGAAACAATCAGACAGGAATGTTTGGAAACACAAAATGGAATAAGCAGTACTGTGCAGAATTCTTAACAAGTCAAATAAGCCTTCTTGCCAATTGTTTTTTTTTTTTTTCTGAAAAAAATTTTTGGCCTTCATTTTCAGTTCAGTCCCTGTACCTGACTAGTTTTTGAGAAATGCTTTTTGTTTGTTAAGCCACACTGTGACCTATGAATCAAAGGTCCAGATGATGACAGATGATCAGGCCGGTGATTAGTAGAATGGTGATGCTAAAGTAAATACTGAGTGGTTGGAACAGATGTGCGGGGCAATGAGAATCCTGCTGAGGTTGTTACATTAAATAACCAATTTGTAGATTATACTGTATATTTAGGCACTTTTTAGCTTGTCACAGTACAACATTTGTCCCTATTTCTGATTTACTCACTCACTCACTCATCATCTATACCGCTTAATCCTGTATCCAGGGTCACGGGGGGACTGGAGCCTATCCCAGGAGACTTAGTGCACATGGCAGGGTACACCCTGGACAGGGTGCCAATCCATCGCAGGGCACAGACACACACACACACACACTCACTCATTCACACACTACGGGCAAATTTGGGAACGCCAATTATCCTAACCTACATGTCTTTGGACTGTGGGAGGAAACCGGAGTACCCGGAGGAAACCCACCAAGCACGGGGGGAACATGCAAACTCCATGCACACAGAGTCGGGAAATGAGCCTGGCCGGGGACCCAACCCGGACCCTGGCAGTGCTAGGCGACAGTGCTAACCACTACACCACCATGCCGCCCTATTTCTGACTTTCTGCCGGAGTCACGTCAAGATAACTTCCGATGCATTAATACAAAGAGCTCAAACACGATCACTTCATGCAAACTTAAAACGAATTGCTAATGTGAGTTTCTGTTTGCGCCTTTGGATATCACACTGTGCTTTATGATCCTTAGCATCGCGCAGTCTCGTTTGCTTTGCCGTCCTGCAGTAACTGGATTATTAGCTCTAGCAGCGCACCAAGACAATTTCTTATAAGACTTCTGCTCACAGTTGAAGAGGGTAATTTGGTGTCAGATTACTTTTGTTGCTAGGCAAATGTTTCACTTGATTTCCTCATTGCCTTCATTGCATTCGGGTAGTAAATCACATCTTGAAAGTCACAAATTGCAAAACTTCAATTAGATCTGTTAATGTATCAGTATGGTAACAAAACTTACATCTTTTCTTGAAGGACCCCATATATTTGGTATTAATATTCAGATCATATATCAGATTACTTCTTCAAATCTTTCTCATATTCTGTGTACATGAAGTTTGCATGTTCTCATTCGGTGGGTTTCCTAAGGTTTCCTCCCACATTCCAAAGACATGCGCTGTAGGATGTTTGGTGTTTCCAAATTGCCTGTAGTACAGTATGCGAGTGTGTGAGTGTGTCCTCAGCAATGTAGCTTCCCGTATCTAGAAACATAATTGACTGCTGGCAAGAAGCCATAGGTCATTGCAACCAACGATTATTTTTCGATGACATCATGGATGACTGGATGGATGTGCTGTAAATAATTAATTTTGGGGTGGAAACGGTAACTGTCCAAAAAGTGTCTTTCAATTCCTAGAACAGTTTTAATTTCATCAGTTTTCAAAAACTTTAGTCTTAGTCTTAATATTAATTATTAATGTTGACCAGATGGTAAGCTAAATAAAAAATTAAGTTTAACACCCATTATTGTTTAATCACCCCATCTCTCTCTCTCTCTCTCTCTCTCTCTCTCTCTCTCTCTCACACACACACACACACACACACACACACACACACACACACACACACACACACACACACACTCTTGTGCTGAAGTGTAAAATTAGAAACTCCTGGACCTCATTTTCTCACAGTCTCATTTTCTCCTACTCTCCTAATGTTGCAGAACCAGCTTACGCTCACCATCCTTTTTTTAAATAAAAAAATGATCACTACATTATATATATATATATATATATATATATATTTTTTTTTTTTTTTTTTTTTTTTGACACATCATTACTATATGAGGGGCGTTCAAGTCAAAGCAAGATTTTTCATTGTGCAGAATAACAGAACACAGTTATGAGAGTAAATTATTTCTCGATATAATCCCCTCCTACACTAATGCACTTATCCCAGCATTGAATGGATACCAGCAAGGTAGAATGTTTTCTCAGTATGCCGGAGCCATGATCAGACAGGAAATGGTTTGGGGTGAGGTTTAGGACTGTAGGGGGGGAATGTGGCAAGTACTCCCAGCCACGTTCCTGTAAATGTGAATGTTTGTTTGTACAGTCGCCATAAACAGATTTATCTCTCCTGCAAATGAGCAACAAGCTATCCATCGATTTTCAAGGATCAGGTGTTATACTGCTGAACAATCAAACGAACGGCAGATGTTATACTTACATACTATATGTACGTATAAGTATAGGTGTTATACTTATACTATATATGCTGAACAATCACAGGAACGACTGCAGTGGGGTCCGAGACACCTCGGCCGGGATCGTGGATGTTTTTAAAACCGTTCAAAGTTTTACTGTGGATAAACATCTCATCATCGCACTGTGCTTAAAGGTTTTATGCCTTCATTTATGAGAAATTTATAGACATCCATAGAGGACCTACCTACAAATGAGAGTATAACATTATCTTAGTGATACAGATAAGTAGGGGAATAAAATTAGACAGTTTGACAGTGTAAAAAATATGGCCTGGTCATTTTCCTACCATATTTGAGGGAGCCTATGCTCTGATTTGTTAAGATCAGGTTATGTCGAGATCTGTCATTTGTTCATTGCGAGATGCTTTTCTGTTTGCCACGGTTGTAAATAGTGATTATTTCAATGATCATATCCCTTTTTGTTTTCTGATATACAGTAACTAAACAAGCCACCAGGCTACAATCAGACGCATTGAGATCACATTTTGTCCATTCGAATGTTTGATATGAAGATTAGGGTCTTGATCTTTATCTGCATATTTGTTATGCATTGTGCTGCTGCCACGCAATTAATGATTAAATAATCTCATGTATAATCAGGCGTACAGATGTTCCTGCTGAAGGAGTTCAGGTCCTCAGTATGGCACGTTCGGTTGTTACAAGCAATACGTGAATATGTGTTTAAACGGATGGTATTTCTCCTGCAACAGGGCAGCGCGAAAGCCTTTCAGGTTTCAATGACAGCCACTTACACTACATGTGACTAAACACGGCCGTCCTCCTAGGAGCTAAAAAGCAGAAAAAAGAGGGATAAATATTTTTTTTACTCTTTTTTTTTTTGGACCAGTTGAGTCGTGTAATGACAGGGCTTTGAGGAGAGCGAAGGCTATAAATAGAGCCGCTTTATGTAACTGATCCCGTTTTAGGCACAATGACAGCCGATGTGGGAGCCTCAGTCTTCCCTCCCTCCACCTTCCTCGCTCGCTTTCACGTTCTCGCCCTTTCTTTGTTTTCTTTTGCATTTATACCTGCCTGTCCAAACCGTCATCCTCCTCCCTGTCTTACCTTTTCCTACTTTTCCTATAGACCCCCTGCTGTCTTTTCCCCCTTTAACGAAATCGTTCCCTTCCATTCTTGCACTCCCGTTTTCTTGAATTATTCATGCATTTGGAGTGGGATCCCACTGCGGCATGCTGCTCGAACCACAGCCGCGATATTACAGCGTGACAGTCAGTGTATTAGAGTGAGATACGGAGGGAGAGAGGAAGAATGGCGAGTTGGAGAGAGGAAGCTACCGGAGGTCTGACAGGTTCATTCTTTTTCTTCGGACGCAGCTGCTTTATGCACCACTTGTTAATCGACTCACAATCATGGCTAATTGTTCGCAAAGCGAGAAAGAGAGGAAGTGTTTGTGCCATCTCTCCAGGGCACATGCGAACCTGATGGCTATAGGCTTCAACTGTGTGTGCATGCGTGTGTTTGCATGCATGAACAGTGACTGACCCTGACAGCAGGATCCCAGTGAAACCATGTGAAAGGCCAGTCACCTGCAGAAAACTGGCCAAATATCAATCTCTCTCTCTCTCTCTCTCTCTCTCTCTCTCTCTCTCTCTCTTTGTCTCTCTTTGTCTCTCTCCGTCATTCTGAATGTCCCCCGTCCCCACTTTGACTCCACTACATTGTATAGCCGATGACACTGCAGTCAAAGCCAAGCGCAGAGATGCCAGGAAAAAAGACAGCGTCATTAACAAAGCTATTAATCCTTAGCTAAGTATAAGGAAATAATCATTTCAAAAAATGAACAAATGCTTTACAAAATACTTCAAAAGACATTTATCAGATGCTGACACAACCAAACAAATCTGCCAGCTAAGAGAAAAGTGTCACAGGTTTCTTCTCTCTATTTTCTTTCTCTTCCTCTCTGGGAAAGAACAAACAGTATGACAAAATATGAGCCGTATCATTTTTTTTTATCAATAAGATACTAATAACAGTTCATTTTCTTCAGTTTCATTTGTTTGTTTTTCAGTATATGCTATGCACAAATCTCTGTCTATGTCTATTCCAGCATTTAGCTCAGGATTATATCAGTTACACAGTTATACATTAATGTGCAGTGATGGCTCAGTGGTCGGTCTCTCACCAGCCATGCGGAAGACCCAGGTTCAGATCCCACCCAATGCCTAAACCCCACCCACTGCCCCAAGCCCAGCATAAAGGCATCCAGCATAAAGCCTGCGCCAGGTTGTGTGCGGATCAGACGGTCCACTGTTGTGACCTCTCAACGGGAGCAACATATCAGTTTACACTAAAGGACAACAGCAGCTCAGGGCACTACAGTACTTCTGGCTCTAAGACAGGTTTATACAAAGTGTGCTCGGGTCAAACCAGGACTTTTGGTTGTGCACAATAGCAAAACACTGTTAGTAGAGTAAAAACCTCTTTTTATTTCTTTATATAATTCCCTGCTACACTATAGCACTTATCCCTTATTATTGCTTATTAGTCTTTGCATATAAACAAGGTGGAAAGTTTCGTCAGCACACCAGAGCTGCCTGCTTTATGTGTGAAACGCTGGCCTCCCAGGAACTCCCTTAACGGCCCAAAAATGCGGAAATGGCTTGGAACGAGGTCAGGATTGTATGTAGTAATAACTCCCAGTCGAGTTCCTGTAATGTGAGAGACACTGTGTATGGTTCCCACAGACAGACACTCCTGTATCTCCTGCAAGTTGGCAACAAGTTATCTATCATTTTTCAAGCATCAGATGTTCCCTTTGCTAAATGTGCACAGGCGCAACTGTAGTGCGCTCGTCCTTCGTTAATGTATGGCCTTCTTTAATAAAACTACTGAACTACTTTTACTGCGGCTAAGCGTCTCATCACCGTCTTGTGCTTAAAGGCTTCAAGAGGTTTTATGCAATCATTCATGAGAAATGTCATTACAAGTCCCGGTTTGACTTAAACAAAATAAAACCAAATTACAATAAACAAGCAAAAGAGCATTTGCAGGTGTGTTGTTATCAATGATAATAATAATGTTATCAATGACAAAATAATTAATGATGGAGTGGTGTGATGTGATGCAGGCTGACCTGAACAGTTCCCAAATTGATATTGATTATATCCCCATATGTGTGTGTGTGTGTGTGTGTGTGTGTGTGTGTGTGTGTGTGTGTGTGTGTGTGTGTGTGTGTGTGTGTGTGTGTGTGTGTGTGTGTTTATGTAGGTATCGGGCAGGGGGTGCCTGTAGTGGCGCTGATCGTTGAAGGCGGCCCAAATGTAATCTCCATCGTGCTGGAGTACCTGAGGGACACGCCGCCTGTGCCGGTGGTGGTGTGTGACGGCAGCGGCCGAGCGTCAGACATCCTGGCGTTTGGTCACAAGTATTCAGAGGAGGGAGGGTAAGTAAATGAGGGAATGTTCTACTAAAAGTCTACTTTTTAACATTAAAGCCTATTGATTTATTTATCATTTTTATTTGGATTTATTTTTATACTCTATACTGTATATCATATAACACATAATCATGTATACGGTGGAGTACACTTTACTAGTCTCTTTATTTGAATCTAACCTAAATATTCTTTATTTAAATTTAATGGTTGACAACATTACCAAGAATATTTAAAAATTTATATCCAACATAATGAAATCATTTGTTGTATAGTTTAAATATATCATAGTTAATTAATGAAAAAAATAGATTATGGTATATATTATATTATATTATATTATATTATATTATATATTATGACTTTTTCCCCAACAAGTTATACTAACAAGTACAATAATAAATTATAAAACAAAATACATTAACAAAACATACTTTAACAGAGTGATGCTGAACAATTAATTGCATCTTAATTTCTTCCTCAATTACCCCAACATAACAAACGGTAATGATGCGGTTAGATTAGCTAATGTGTTATTTTAGTCGTTATTGTCGCTTGTTGTGTTAAATCACTGATGAACGTCCCGTTCATATGGTTCCGTTTGCGCTTCATTAAACTGCTCACTGCTCCCCAAACATAGTGACAAATGACTGGAGCATTTCTGATGCTATAGTCAGTTTGTGAGTCTGCCACGAGCCCACCCCTGATAAGACACACAGTATGAGGGTCAAACTCGGGACTTTTGGTTGTGATGAATAACAGGTGAGAAAAATCTCCCTTTATTCCTCTATATAATCCCCTGCTATAATATGTATAATTTCACTAGTGCTTGGACACCATCAAGGTAGAAGGATTCCTCAGTACACCAGAGCCTCGATTGGACTGCATTGTGTCTGAAACGCTGGCCTCCCAGGAACTCCTTTAATGGCCCAAACATGTGGAAATGGCTAGGAGTGATGTCAGGACTATACGGGGGATGTGGCAATGTAAGGTGCAAGTGGAGTTGGTGAATGATTGCGTGTACAGTTCCCACAGACAAATGTGTCCCTTCTGCAAGTTGGCGACGAGTTATTCATAGACGTACTGTATAGCCTTCTTTAAAGCATTCAAATATTTTGAATCTCATCACCGTACTGTAAATGCCAATCAGTTTTACACCTTTATTCAGCAGAAAATCCCAGAGTCAGTTTTGACATGAACAACTCTGTAATTTGAACATTAATGGTAGACCATTTTCAGCGCAGCAGTAGTTTTGGAGGAGACACTCTGGACTCTCTCAGATGGAAATAAATGGGTTGTATTTATTTAATTAACTAAAACATTTATTTGGAGAAAGAGGAGAATTTGTGTTGGAACATTGTGAAAGAATGTGGACAAGCCAACACAGGGAGAGAAAAAATGGTTCATCCACTATTCTGAGTCAGAGCACACAGGAGCAAAAAAAAAAATAAAAAAATCTGGATAGATAACAAAATGGCTATAAAAATGTCTATTGAAGGGAAAATAACAGATTTTACACGGTATATTGTTTTTGAAGATTAGCCACTTTTGCTGTTTGACAATACGAGATTTTAACACAATGAAGACAATAGAATCTGCTTTTCATTGAAGCTCAAGCAAAGGGCTTTTCTGAAGTGAAACAAAACCAGCCCTACAATACATCCATATTCGAGCCAAGCAATCTAACAACATTATTTCCTATTAGCACTGGTCTTAGGGCTCTGCACGAAAGCATTTCTTCATAAATCCCTTTACTTCTGCTAATGCACCATTTCAGGGTTTGTAAATGAGCTACTGCTGAGCCACGTGCCGCTAGAGAAGAGCAGAGCTACTGTATGCAACAAACTGGAGAAGGAGATCATCCATCAGAGGTCACGTTAGAGGGGACACGTAGATGGCTTGTTTAAATCCTGGCCAACAAACAAAAAAAAAAAAAAAAACAAAAAAAAAAAAAGGAAAAGTAAAGGTTTTTTTTTTCTTCTTTTTTTGGACACACATGCTGGAGACAGAAAGAATTGTCACCTAAATACAGTATGAACCAAAATATACAGTACTGAAATGAAAAGATGAACAGAATTACCTTGTTGTCATGTGAGTTCATTTCTCATGAAAGAAACTAACATACGCACTATTAGCATTTTGATTTACCATAGTATGCATAATGTAAGTGTTGCAGGCATCAGGTGGTGTAAGACTGGGGGAGTGGGACAAGTGTGGGAAGAAATTGTTCTGCCACCTTGGGTCCCTGTTCATGACCACTTCCATATGAGCAGAAATAATACTCAACTATGAATGTTTCTTTTTCCTCTATTGAGAGACCCATTTCCAACAAGAAGGTCATAACACAACTTCCTTTTCACTACTGGGAACCGTACGCGGCTGGGGGTGTGGTGAGGTGTGGAGATCCAGGTGTCTGTCAGATGGAGAACAGAATGTTGGTTTTCTGGACAGCAGATTAGTGTCCTGACAGCCCACCTGGGACCCCCGAATGGGGCCGAGATGGATGTGGTGAAGGATGAGATTAACAGTATAGAGGTCTCTGTGTTGGACGTGACTTAGTGGTCTGAGAAAGTTGTTCATGAGGACTGCAGACAGGCAATGGTAGAGGATAAGGCAGCAGTGTCTAAAAGTCATTTATTTTTAACAAGGGGTGAATCATTTATAGCAAAAAGCGGGGGGGGGGGGGGTGTACTAATGGTGGAAATGCAAAGTGGATGAGGTGAGTGAGGCAGGGGAAAAAAAAGTACGTTTTAGTTTTAGGAAATGGGAAGGGAAGAGATGTCTATAAATAGGAGGTTACAAAAGGATACAAAAAAAAATAGAAATTACATTCGGCATTCAGCATGGTTACATTTATTTGAGTAGAACATGAACAGAGAATTTGGGAAATTGAAAAATGGCCACAATTAAAAAAAAAAAAAAAAAAAAAAAGAAAAGAAATATTTTGATACAATTTTGCAGCCAAACAACGACAAATAAAAATCTAGTTTTTAGTTGTTTAAACAAACAATGAAACAAGAAACCTAGAATATTACACCAAAAAAAGATAAACTAGATATCCATATAAACAATTAATCAGACAAGTATAACCAGCATTTTATTTTATGTCAACAAAATTAATAAACTGGAAATTCTGTGATCATTAAAGCATCGTTGATTGGCGCATTAAGCTAGCCAATACATAACTTTGAAAAATAGATCTGGTGCAGTGGATTGTTTTTGACATTTTTTTTTTATTATTTAATCTATTTGCAACTTCCTTGACCCTATTTCTGTACATTAAAAACTTCAAGGTTTTACCATGAACCGCATTGACCGTTATCAAAAATCATTTCTAATAGTGGGAGAGCAGGATGCCATGATGCAGTTTACACACAAACCATGGTACAACTCAGTACAGTAAGTATATACACGCACTTGTACCAACAACTCATTTGAGTACCAGTCCCAATCAGAAGAGGGTCTCCCAAACTCTACCCAGCTACTCACTTCCTGTTTTGCTCTCTATACACTGATCAGTCACAACACTGAACTGAATAACACTGATTATCAATTATACCCCTGTACACTGTTGAAAGGTTCGTGGGCGCCCAACACTCCAGTCAATGCTGGATATGAAAGAAAGGCATCACAAGACCCAGTACATCACATCACACGCATGCTGTATGCACCTTTGTAGGCAAAGAGTTCGGGGTTGTTGACCCGGCCTCCAAATTCTCCAGATCTCAATCCGACTCATCATCCATGGAATGCTCCAGATAATGGCGAGGCAGGGACCCACCCCAACAACACACAGAACTCAAAGGATCCACTGCTAACGTCTTAGTGCCAGACACAACAGCAAGCCCAAACGTCTTGTGGAGCCACCAGAGCTGCCCATGTGGCACAAGGAGAAAAAAAAATGGTTTTATCACCTTAGCCTGGTGCTACCATTTAAAATTCGGTTGTTATGGGAATACAAAAAATATATATATATAAAAACACACACACACAAACAAGGCAAAAAAAACATCACTTTTGGTGTAAATACCCTTCAGCAAACTCATGATGCGCTTTTGTGTTATAAAATGTTAAATTGTTTTGTTTTTATTTCATGTCATGGCTTGTTTTTGATCTGTATTTCTCTCCGGTTGCGCGTGCAGGCTGATAAACGAGTCTCTGCGGGACCAGCTGCTCGTTACCATCCAGAAAACGTTCACGTACAGCCGCACGCAGGCTCAGCACCTCTTCATCATCCTCATGGAGTGTATGAAGAAGAAAGAGCTGGTGAGTGCGGCGCCACCCACCGACCCACAAACACGAGTAAACAGTTTAACAAATATCCAAACTGGGATCAGCAGTGATAGTCTGACTAGACGGAGAAATGCGTCTTATAGTACTGAAAGTAGCATGTCCCTATAGTGAACTGATACGTTGAACTAATTTCCAAAAACATCTTGTGCTGATATGATTTGTTCGTTTTATTTATACTCTAGCAACTTGCCAATAATTGCATTTTATAAATAAAAATAAATTATTATGTAGTAAAAATGTATAATAATTAATTAAATCTTATGTAATTAATAATTAATTAATTAAAATGACACATAATACTTTTTAATGCATTTATACAGTAGTTATGGTTAATGAAAATGCTGTGGAAGATCCACAAAACACCTTCCTCATCATGGTGGCGCTTTACACTAATTCCCATCTTGCGGATCTGTTTTCATTTTCACTTCCTCCATCCTGTGATTGCAACAATGATTATTGTAAATCAGTGTCTTTGTGTGTTTGTCTAATTAAATCAATTAAATCATTTATTTAATTAATTTCTTTGTGTGATTTTTTTTTTTTTTTTTGCTTTTTTGCTTCCCATGCCTGTTATTTGTTTCACATCCATTACAATCATTTGCCATCTGCGTTCTGAGTTGCGTGTGATTTCGACGTGCTTTCGTCCACGATAAATGATTCGAGGCGCATCAGTTGATGCGAACTTCGAATTCAGTACAAAGATGAGAATCAAAAGGCATTTGGTCATTATGGACAGCGTGACCTGTTATAATGGCTTGCTACGCTATGCTTTGTGCGAGGTGTCCAAAATAAGCCGACAAAAATTGATTTGAGCTCAGTCAGCTATCAAAAAACAGATACATGCTTTTTAAAATCTTTCATACAAGTGTCTGGTTATTGACTGAAAACAATAAATGTGATAACGAAAACTGTCGATTTATATTAAAGTCTGTAGGCGGAATAATGTAATAAAATAGGAGATTCCACAATTTGGGTGGCATTTAGGGCGTATATCTCTTAAAAATAAAAGAAACATGACTTATATGAAATAAATGCTTTTTATAAGTTTTTTGTTTTAGCATCTACTGTACAGTGACAATAAGGATCATAAATTCTCTTAAAATTTTATTGATACTGTATATGAATATTTTATTTTTAATATAAGATCCTTATTGTCACTTTATTTTTTATTAATTTATTTATGTTTTTTTATAATTTATTTAAATTATTTAAATAATTTATTTAAGGAGATAATTCAATTCAAACCGGGACTTTTAATTGTGCAGAATAACAGAACACATTTATGAGAGTAAAAACTACAATGATTCCTCTATATAATCTCCTGCTACACTAATGCACTCATCCCATTGTTTCATAAATGTGTGGATCATCAGTGTTGAAGGTTTTCTCAGTACGCCCAGAGCCATGAGTAGACTGCTTTTGCTTCATGCCTCCAATGCTGGCCTCCCAGGAATTCCTTTAATCCCTTTTACTTTAATGGTAAAAAAAAGAAAAAAAATCCTAGTTTGATCACCAAGAGCATTCTGCTGCTAAAACAGCAGGACAATGCAGAACCTTATAATGCCCACCACACTATTTGCATGGAACTATTACAGTAACTCGGCTGGGAGTAGCAGTATTTTTTACTCTCTTAACTGTTATTCTGCAAAATCAAGAGGCCTGGTGTGACTTATATGATGAAAAATCATATATTCAGTTATTGCAGCAGTAAGGAGCTTCAGATACGCAAGATACAATGATAACAGATGAGGTATGTTTGTAAAAAGAAGTGTCCCCGGGAGTAAGATGCACAAGATGTGCAAAGCCCAGGCAATGTGATGTGCTTGCAACTAATGATCTCATGCAGAGTATCAATCGTAGAGTTTGAGCAGCTACTGTAGGAAGAAGCTGAGTGTGTATGGCGTGTTGTGTCCTTAATGATGTTATTAGACCTCTTTATCTGCTGACTAGTATAAAACATCATCCAAATGAGGTAGATTTGTCCTGCTCACTCTTTCTGCTGCCTTAATTACACTGTACTGATCTCTGCAAGTTATGCATTCTGAGATAGAAGCTGTCTTGCGTTCTGCTGTGACAGACGTTTATAAAGCATTGCTCAGGTACATTGATGAGGCTTCTTTACTAGGAAAGAGGGGTTAGCGTCTGGGATGCTGGGATCAGTGTTGGTCTGGAGGGTTGGTGCTTTTATTATAATTTTTATGGACTATCAGCTTGATGTGCTGCTTGTGTCTGCTTTGGGGGTCTGTAATGTTTACAGCAAGCCTCTATGTAGACTTGTGTGCCTCCAGACCCGTATTCTGCACCGTGTTTGCCATCCAGGAGAAGCCGCACATTGTGCTTCAGCAGCCTTTTGACACGTTTGCTTCGCTGACCGTTTTGTTATTTATCCTAGAATTAGCAAATACATCAAATGTGCTTAACTATTCTCTATGCTTTTAGTATTATTTTATGTCACACACATGATTAGTCTGATGTATAGTTTATTAAACAGGGTTATATTCCACATATTATTAAAATTAAAATATTAATTAAAGACAAAGATTTAAAAAAAAAACAATGAGAGAAGTTAATGGGTGTGTAATTTATTTGTTATTATTTTGTTGATATTCTATGATGGAGGACGCAGGGTAAAATATTTTAAGTATAGTACTGTGTATAGTTTGCTTCCAAAGAGCCAGACTTTCTTTTTTTTTTTTTTTTTTTTTTAAGGTATTCTTGAGGAATAGTTCTCAGGCTTTCTAAAGGACCTTTTTTTTTTGGCCTCTAATTTTTGCAACAAAAAAAAAAAATGTACCTTTCTTTTTTAGTCCAGCCCCTGTACCTGAGCAGTTTGAGAGGAATGATTTTTGTTTGTTAAGCAACACCCTATGAATTATTTAAACATAAAAAAAAGTTAAGGCATGAACCAGTGAGAAACAGATGCAGATGATGACAGATGATCAGGCCGGTGATTATTATACTGGTGATGCTGAATGCTGAGTGGCTGAAAAAGACGAGAGGGGAAATGAGGTTGTTGCTGAGGTTTTTTACATACACTTTTAATTGTATCTGTAGGAACTTTGAAGCCTGTCACAGTGAAATGTTTGTTCCAATTTTGTTTATTTAATGTACATCATTTAATTAAATTTAACTTAATTTAAAGAAATGATGAGAGCTCAATGCATTTGTAGATTCATACAGTTATATATATGAAAAAGAGTAAAGATTTTCTGCACAAATCTTGCAGAAAAATCTTTCTTTAGCAAACATCATGTACTGAACTTTTCAAAAATCTCTTTTTAATATCATACACTGCGGTTTTATGCATATCCACTCTTGCTTTGCATGGTTTATGAGGTTTATCAAGAAAAGCATGGGACACAATGTTCTCACTGCTACAAATCCACACATCACTAAATGTGAGCTTCTTTAACAACTATTTCTATTTTACAGCTTTCAAGCACACCCACACTTACCTAGACACTCATCTCACACCCCACGTAGAGGGAAGCAGATGGGAATATGCAGTCATGTTAATTGCACTTGAAACCAGCATTCACTTATTTTGCAATTAGAGGCACTTGAAGAGAAACACCGAGACATTTTGAACATACCAGTTGATTAATGTTCTAAAATATAACTCTCACGGTTAAATATAATTATTTCATATTTACCATTTTTACTATAAGTGTCATTTCTTAGTGGTGGCTCATTCATACGGGCATAGTAAGATTGATCAGATATGCAACAAATGTTACGCTTTTTTAGTCTTTATATACAACCTCATACATTTTGGTTGAAATACTAATTATTAATTGTTTTGAGTAACTTATGATTTTAAATATGTTGCTCTTAAGATATGTATTACATATGCCTGTATTTCATTGCTCATTTTTCTAGATGTTGCACAATGAGCCAACGTAGTTATTCCCCATTTAATGCCATACAGCAGGTGCCAAAAATGGGAACTGCAATGAATGCTAATAGAAACCCAATGAGACAGGAATAACACTGCCCCGCATTTTTAATTTAAAATAATCTTATGCATATTTATCCTAGAAATAGAGAAAAATCTCAGATTTAGATGGCGTCTTCTCGTTAAGCCTGATAAATTGCGCCTTGTTATAAAACCTTTATATTATTATGGTCATGGGTTTGATATAAAGGTGATGGATGAAGTATGTTTTCATCATATCAGTATTTTTTAAATTAGGATTAGTATAACTTTTTACCATATTTTTACATTACCATAAAATTTTAAGTCCAGTCATAAAAATTACACCGAAATATGTTGTGTGGGATTTTAGGATTTTATACTGAATACTACAAATAACATGTGCATTTCAATCAACTACGGGTTATTAGTACAGTGGAACAAAACAAATTAATCTGCACTTTACCTTTAAAAAAAAGTACAAATAAATCCCGACAGATAAGTGTTTCCATTGGTGCGCGCAGGCGCCGTGTGTGTGTGTGTGTGTGTGTGTGTGCGCGCACACATAAGAGACGCTGAAAGAATTCCGCAGCGCAAGAGTGACGCTCGGTGTCAAAATAAGAGTCGCATGCGTGAAACATGACAATCGGCGCTCGTAAACTAATACTTGCTCGGTTTCCGATTAAAAATTTATTAAAACTCTTTGCTCGGTTTGCGGAACACTCGTAAACCACGTTACTCGTAATCCGAGGTTCCACTGTATTTTTTTTAAACTGATCAGCCTGGCCAATGGACCAATGGTCTGAATCCCTTGGACAAGTTTTTGGTGTACAATTCAAGCCATGAGTTGATCAATTCCGATCAGTCAAATGCAAAATAAAGCACAATAGCCACTGGAAGTCTTATAAAAGAACATTCTAGATGCTAATTAATTTTGCTTTAAATTAATCATTTAGAAGTATCAATTCAATTCCTCAGCTTTGTGGTTGACCCCTTAGTTTTCAATGCTTGGAAACAGGGAATAGACCTCCAGCCCTGCTGATGTGACCAGAAAGCAGGATGGCATTACAAAACTGCAGCACTATAGTGAAAACTCTGGAATCTTGTGACATTTATGTTTCTAATTACAGACTGCAAAAAATAATGTCAAAAGACAGTTTCAATTTTTTTTCTTTCAAAAGTACCTAATATTTATTTTATTTATGTTCCAAAAATCGAATCACATCATTATATGATGAAATGTAGGTTAAAATAATACCTGCTTATAAGCTAACTGATTCAAATACTTTAGCTGTTTGTGTCACAAAGTGTGCATAATGAAAAGTGCTTTATACCTTAAAAATGTATACTTTTATTACTGAAACCGTTTTATCCATTTTTGATTAGTTCTCACAGCCCTAATGAATAATTAACTAAACATGGCACAGAAGAACAAAGGCCAATGAGAAACAGATTTGGAAAATAACGATCAAGACAGCTGGTGAGCAAGCATGGGAAACACCACATAAAGAAGAAAAACAAAAACCAGGACAGACAGAGCAGCCCTAAGAGGAAATTACAACAGGGTATAACCACTGCGGTGCATCATATGCAATGAATAATGCATAAAAAATGAAATCAATAGGATCTGTTAGCACAAAAAACAAGCAAGAGACTAAAACAATTAACTGTTAACTCTGTATAAATGCAGCACGCAGCACATTCGGCTCCCAGGAGACTCCTTTCGACTTTAATCCAGCGCTAAGCTTTGATGTACACTCTAGATTTCAGACATCTCTCTGTGTACCCTTTGCCTTTTCACATTAAAGTGTATTTCAGAGTGTTTTTGCAGGCTCTCCAGAGGTTCAGGAAGAATGTGTTAATGTTATGCTGCATTTACTGCATTCATTAACATTGACAAGTAACAATAATGTTAACAAAGTATGTTATGAACAACATTTTAATTGTTACCACATGTTAATAGTCTGGTATGAAAGAACACTAACACATTTTATTTTAAAACAATGACTAAATATTGTCTGCATAAATTAACCAAATGTTATTAAGTTAATCAATTATTAGTGGTGTAAATCATAAAACTTGCTTTTCTCATAATTGGAAAGCTCACATTAAATTAAATTATATGAAAAGTTCGACAGCAAAATTATACAACTCCATATTTTATTTATATATATATATATATATATATATATATATATATATATATATATATATATATATATATATATATATATATATAACTATTGCAAAATGAGAGATAATATGTTGTACATGCGTTCATGAATAAAACAAGTATTAAAAACACAAATGGCAAAAGATTATGTGAAAATTGTTCTGGTTATAAAAGTGTGATTTGTGCGTGATTTTGTAAAATGCTGTAATTCCACCTCTCACAGTTTTGCCACAGTTGAAAAATCAGTGTATTTGTGATCATTTGAGATAAAATATGCACTTTAGTATCAATACTATGTTAGTTGAGTTTTAATAAAAACAAATGCATATATACTGTATATTTAACATATGCTTTGAACACTGGTAACGAATCAGAACAATGTCTTCCTCTATCAGTTTCAGCTTCACTTATGTGGTTGACAACAACACCTTATTATATTACAGGCATGAACTGTATAATATTAATAACCTTCTGTGGTCACATAACGTAATAATAGAGCCTCAAAATCCCAATAGAGTTGAACCGGAATAGAACCAGACACTGTGAACACAATGATTTCCTACACACAACATGTGTTTCTTATGTCTTGTGTCTCTTATACACAAATCACTTGTGCATTTCTTAAATGCTAGCAGGATCAAGAGGAAGAAACAGAAGTGTTGGACATTTTAAAGGGAAATAAAAGGTTGTATTACAGGATTTCACATGACTATATAACATAGTTTGAACAACATCTAAACCGCATAATGTGCTATTACACAGAATATATTGTGGATGTTAAAGGATATATACCTGTGATACATCAATGCTGGGGTGACTGCATTGATTATCTCAAAATCCACTAAACACAATTAACTCTCTTGCAGTAGCAACTATTTTGCCAATGAGTTGGAAAAAAAAATAGATTTTCCTTCCCTGATCACATGACAGTGCTTTCAGGCTTGTAAATGTAAATGTCACCACCCCTTGTCATGGTTTGCCAAAAACGTGGAAGGTCAAAGCTTCTAAAATAAGGCCATTTAGTGATTTATTAAATAATTTGTTATAGACAGAAACTTGTGTGCCAGAGGGGAAAAAAAAATCCAAAATGAGTAAAAGTCTCAAAATGGCATTTATCACAAATGGCTGTCAAACTGTTCATATGTTCTTTCCATCTGCTTCATTTTATCAATTCATACTGCTTCAAAAAAAAAAAAAAAAAAAAAAAAAAACACAGTGGATTGTGCAAGATGAGTGTATGCAAGGCTGAAAATAATTCGAAATTCAAAATTACCCTAAATTGGTGTTAATTATGTCCCTTTTCGTATTGCGTTCTCTCATCATGGCGCACTATCTACGATGTGATCTTGACTGAGAAATCAAACTTGAGTTCTCGATGATGAAGTCAGACTTCTCTGTACATATATCATAATCAGTTCAGGTTCTCCACACACACACACACACACACACACACACACACACACACACACACACACACACACTGCTCTGACATCCCTCTTATTTGTTGCAGTAATTGTGATAAATGTTTGTATTATTTGTACATGTGCAGAAAAGATGCAAACCAAGTGCTATTTGCATCGGCGTGGTTGTATTTCATTCGCAAGCCATGTTTCCGCAGAAGCTACAAGAAGAAAACGTTGGTTCGATTCATCAAGCTGTCAGGAAAGGAGGAGAGTCCCCTCTCTCTCTCTCTCTCTCTCTCTCTCTCTCGCTCTCTCTCTCACTCTCTCTCTCTTACTACTATTAGAAAATAATGGATTAATTAATGCACTTTTATTGTATTTTATTGTATTGTAAAGTACTTTGCTCTTTTTATTTTTCATGTTTGATTACCACTGTAAGGATTTTACACAAATCAGGCTGGGATGTTGACTCTACTCTCCTAATTCCATAACTATTGATTGCTCCATTTTGCCATTTGGGTTAAAAGCACTTCAGAGCCAGTGATCTGAGACAAATCAGCATCTACATCTGACCATAATGCCTTCCATCGTTACTGCAAAAACGAGTCATTGCAGATGAGAGCCAGCAGGGTAGGAGTAGTGGTGCCGTCAGCCCGATGTGCCACTTTATTTCCCTGTCAGCTGAGTGTATAATTTTAATACAAGAATATACTGTATAATAAAGACAGATCTAGTGCAGGAAATACAAGTGGCAATCCATAAAGAAAGAAATAGAATGAGGAAGTGGGTCAGAGTGGTACTGCAGGGCAGGTCATATTGTTACTATATTCATATATTGCGATTTATTTGGGTGTATGATTTATTAGCAGCACATAAAAGTATTAAGTATTCAATAGTTTGAATGCAGGACACACTCTAACACGGGGAACAGCAAAAAAAAAAAAAGAGTCGGCTGCAGACTTTTTCAGTAATAATAAGTAAGTCAAATGCATTTTTAGAAGATATACAGGAAGATATAAGGTGATATATGAAGACTTAGAAGCAGGAAGATACGCCCGCATGCCTATACTGGATGTCTGCATATGGATTTGTGTGAGTGTGTGTGTGATGTGACAGGAGAGGAGGGGAATTTATTTACTACAAAATGAAGACGAATTATCCTTTTTGTCAGTTTGACCCTCTGAAACACCTCGCTGAGATTTGGTTCAGTGAATGACAAAAGCATGAAGCTCTAACACACACCTGCACCTGCACCTACAGTACACCCACACCATGCACAACAACATGTGGCACTGGTCTACACTGCACCATGTAGCGCACTGCACCATGTAGCGTGCTGCACCGTGTACCGCACTGCAGCTCCTCTCCACTGACTGCACGTCTATAGCGCTTCTTCACATCCAATAGACTCTGAAATTTCTCACTCCGCTCCAGACACTTTCTAATTATTCACTTAACAACAAATCCAACTTCCTTTCTTCACTTAAACCAGGCACCCATCCATCTATCCATTTGTTTATCCATCCATCCATCCATCCATTACATTGCACAGGACATTCTCCCTTTTTTTTCCCTTGTCTTTTTTCTTTGTTGTCATGCTGTCTTGGCTTTTTGTCCCCCCCCCCCCCCCCCCTTTAATCCAATTTCCTTCCTTTCTACTGTATACTCCCTTTACTTTATTGACAGTTTATTTTCCTTTTGTCTTCATTTTCAGCAAAATAGATTCAATCTATCTATCTCTCTATCTCTCTATCTATCTCTCTATCTCTATCTATCTATCTATCTATCTATCTATCTATCTATCTATCTATCTATCTTTTCCGTTTCATTCCTACATTCTATCTTTTTTCCCAGTAGAAACCCTTACCTCATAATTACTGTAGTATAACAATTTTTTCAGTCTTCTTGCTTTTTTTGACTAACTCCTCGTCTAATGTTTCATCCATGTATCTATCCATTTATTGATAGATTTGCAATGAAATGGCTCATTTTAATGTTTTTACTTCTTCCTACTGTATTAATATTATAACTATATATAATTTCTGTCTTCTTGCTTAATGTCTAACACCTCTCCCAATCTGCCATCATCTATATCCACCTATTAATTCTTTGATCTATTGATTTGCAATTCTCTCTCTCTCTCTCTCTCTTTGCCTACAATGTATTTTATATAGATAGATAGATAGATAGATAGATAGATAGATAGATAGATAGATAGATAGATAGATAGATAGATAGATAGATAGATAGATAGAGTACTTTATTAATCCCAATGGGAAATTGCATCTAAATGACAGCAACAGAAAGAATAGTGTATAGATTTTATACTGAAGACAGACACAGTTTTTGTTTTATCCAGTAATATTTACTCAGTGCAACTTTTAACATCCAAGTAAAAGATATAATACTAACATGTCAGAAAATAATAGAAAAAGATCAATTTAAAAAATTTATCACTGAGTAGCAATAGGATCTCCCACTCCTAAAAATGACTTGTAAACTCAATCAGGTGAAGCTAATCAACTTCTCAATGGCATCTAAAACCATTCACTTTTCAACTGTGATCAGCTGTGGTCATTTTGATTCCCTGGTAGTGCACCTAAAGCAAACAATCAATTATGGAAATTTGCTGTCTAAAGATCTCTGGGATAAAGTCATGCACAGACACAAGTCAGGAGATGGATAGAAAAAAAAATCAAAAGACTATTACTGTCTGGAAGCACAGTAAAGTCTATTGTTCTAAGAACTGGAAGGTATTTGGTGCAAGACAGACCCGCTGTGGATCAGTACATTGCTCCAAACTGGATGAAAGAGGCAGGAGAAAACAGGTCAGAAGGCTACCAAGAGGCCAACAGCAACTCTGAAGCAGTAGCAGAGATTTATAACAAAGAGTGGTCATTGGTCGCATGTAACAACAATATCACAAATTCTCCACAAATGTGGCTTGTGTGGGAGAGCTGCAAGAAAAAAGCCTGAGCAACTGAACTTTATTTCAAACAATATGTCTGGTGGAAATCCAATACAGCTCATCCAAATAACATAATTCCTACAGTAAAGCATGGAGGGGGTAACATCCTGAATGGATAAATGGAAAATGGGTAGCGCAAAATACAGCCAAATTCTTGAGGAACATTTCTGGCCATAAGTTCATAACCTCAAGCTCAAGCACATTTGGGTCGTGGAGCAGGACAATGAACTAAAACATACCAGTAAGTCCAACTCTGAACAAATCAAAAAACTAAATTACGGGGTTTTAATGGCCTAGTCAAAGTCCAGACTTAATTTCAATTGAGATCTTTAAACAAGCTGTTCATGTTTGAAAAACCCTCTGAATGTGTGTGACTGAATTAAAACAACTCTGCAAAGTGTGTGTCAAACAGTGATGCGATGTGATGCAGTTGTTGCCGCCAAGGGTGACACAACCAGTTATTAGGTTTATGGGCAATTACATTTTCATATCAGGCCAGGCAGGTTTGGATTTTATTTTTCCTTAATAAATGAAATTGTCATGTAAAAACTGAATTTGTTTATTTGGTATTTACCCGAGTTATCTTTGTGTAATATTAAAAATAGATTGATGATCTCAATCATTTAGTAACAAAAAAAAAAATACTTTTTTACAGCACGGTATTACTACCACATCATATTGAACACAAAGACACACACACACACACACACTCTCTTCTCATTTCTTTCTTCCCAAACACCAATACCCCTCCTCAATATGCCTTCATTTCATGCTGTGTTTAGAGAATGAAAGTGGCCTGGTTCATGGCCACGCCTCATCAAATCGGCCTTCCACGCTCCTCGTCATTAGTTTTAACCAGGAACGAGACCTGGATTAGTTGTATGAAATCTGTAGCTGGTGCTGCTGATCACTTGAATGCTAAGCATTCTGGGGGTACTGACCCTACAAGGTGCCCTTCAACTGGGCACTGACTGTTATGTCTA
This sequence comes from Clarias macrocephalus, assembly GCA_011419295.1. Lineage (NCBI taxonomy): Eukaryota > Metazoa > Chordata > Actinopteri > Siluriformes > Clariidae > Clarias > Clarias macrocephalus. The sequence goes on from JAAGKR010000433.1 coordinate 190,126, forward strand.
AAGCATCAGTGCAAATTATTCATGAAGTCTGTGGAGCAGGACTAAAATACTTATACAATCATGTTTATATTACAGGTATGATGTTGAAATCATTACAGCTCAGGTACTCAGGTAAAGCATATTGTATAATCTCTCTCTCTCTCTCTCTCTCTCTCTCTCTCTCTCTCTCTCTCTCTCTAGATCACAGTGTTTCGGATGGGTTCAGAGGGACACCAGGACATTGATCTGGCTATTCTCACAGCTTTACTAAAAGGTAATATGTGTGCCAAACTTAATTAATTAGTCTTGACTTGTGGTAATAGTGTATGGAATTAGAGTTGTGTCAAAAAAGATGAAGTTGGACTTCATGAACAAAAAAAAAAAATGTAATACACAATAAAATTGACAATAAAAATGTAAATGTAATGCTGATTTTCTTTTCTAAATCCCAGTCTGGTCTTAAATGCTTTTCTTTAAAAAGGAAATTAGATTGATGTCAGAAAAGACTGAACGAAAATATATTTAGTACAGAGAGAATATGCAAACTTCACACATGCACACAGACCTCTGGCAGGAATTAAACCCCTGATGCTGTGGTAAGGTTAACCAGTAACCCACTGTGCAGCCACTTTCATGTTGTATATTTTTGCTTATTTTTGTGGTTTAGTTTAAATCTAATCCCTTATTACACCTACAAACATTATAAAGCAAATAGTATCATTTGAAAAAATTTAGTTATGTGTCAAATAATAATATTGAGTTGAGCAGAGAAAATCTGAATTCTGTTAAAATGTTTCAGGAGGGCAAGGAAGCTGAGTTATACTCTCAAGAAAGTAGGGAAGGTAAAGTTCTTGGTGGCGAAAGAAGTGGGCAGTATGAAGGGTGGCATCCTCAGAGGCATTCAGTGGCATGGCACCATCAGCAGGGTGATGGGTTAGTATGGGCAAGAGTAAAGAGCTGGTTATTTCCCCCCAAGTGTTTTCAGCTTGGGCAGGTTGAACACAGGAACCCGTCTTCTCGTGCTCAGGCTCCAGTGTTTTAGGATGTCCTCTTGTTTGCAAAGTCTAGCTGCACTCATACTCATGCTCTCCTCTTCATTTTTCTTTATTGATAATATGCTGATGAGGTCATTCTGAACATGAGTGTTCAGGGTCGAGTGTTCAATCCCTGCCTCCAGTCTGTGTGCGTGCTGTAGATGTTGCCTGGTTTCCACGTGCTTGGTGGGTTTTTTTTCTCTGGGTACTCCGCTTTGCTCCCACAGTCCAAAGACATGCAGATTAGGCTAAGTGGCATTCTTAAAATTGCTTGCAGTGTATATGAATAAGTGTGTAAGTGTGTGCATGTGAGCCCTGTCCAGCGTGTACCCCACCTTGTGCCCAGACCCTGAACAGGATATGGGTGGTATAGAAAACTAATGGATTTTATGCAACTCATTGCAAAATCCTTTGGAGCAGTGGTGGCTTAGAGGGCCAAGGCACTGGGTTACTGATCAGAAGATTGGCGGTTCAAATCCCACCACGTTCGCCACTGTTGGGCCCTTGAGCAAGACTCTTAACCCTATCTGCTCCAGAGGTGCTATATCATAGCTGACCCTGCTTATGCATTAATTGTCTTGACAATGAGATGTCAAATCTTCCAGTTTATACCCTTATTGTATGAAAGGTGGAAAAAAAAAGGCACTCTCTTCTTTTTTTTACTGCTTCTCATTTCCATACTTTTTAACAAGAGCCTTATTACTACGCACTGAAAACCTGTGTAAGCTGCTCTTGAACATAATTTTCACTGACGTTTCCAACCATCTCCTTTCAAAACCATTGAAAAGGTGCCAGTAAGGTTTAATAATCTTCCAATCAAGTCCTTGATAATGAATATTAAATAAAAGCCTTTCAGCCTTGCTTCCCTGCTTCATTGTGGCCAACACCTTCGGACACTTTCGAAAGACTATCGCAGAGAATAGAGATGGCTGGCTTTAAGAGAGAGACGAGTTTTAAAAGAGAGAAGAAAAGTCAGCTAGAGAATGACAAAGGGCAAACTGCTTTGGAGATGGGTGGTATAAATAATGAAGGAGACTTCCTGCTTATCTAGAAGATTTGGAGGGAAAGGTTCTTTAGCAAGAGATTACACTCCTCTTCTCATGATCGATGGGACAGCTCTGGGATGAAGCCATTGCACCCTGTATTGCTGTATTGTACTCACTAACCCGCTTTTAAATAACCTGTGACCAAGAGACACAAAGCACTAAGGAAGAGACCCAGAGCCAGTTATCCTTTCCAACTTCTGGAACATGGAACATTCTCCTGTTAAATATTTGGGGTATCTCATATCACATTTTCAACATAAGGTTACATCTAAGTTTCATGAAGCTTATTATAAGAAGAGTTCTCTCATTCATTCTTCTTTACTGATATTATGCTGACTGATTAAAAAAAATGTATTCAGTGAATTTAAAAATGGAACTTGTAAGCAAACGGCACAACGGCAAGTTGGTTAGCACTGTGGCCTCACACCCTTAGGGGTGAGGGTTTGATTCCCGCCTCCAGTCTGGCGTTTATGTGTTCTCCCTGTGCTTGGTGGATTTCCTCCGGGTACTAATCTAAGTAAAACATCAGATCTTCCTGAAAGGTTGAAGTCAGTATTCAATTCAAATCCACCATTCCTCCACAGGCTTGCACTTATAATCTACACCATTATAAGCTGCGAAGGTTTGCAATGTACTGTATCTCTGGAACAGCTTTCGCGAAATAGTCTATTGCCACAGCTAACACTGCTACTATTAATGGACCGTGTCTGGACCTCTGAGGCTAATAAAAGCCATTAGATCTGAATAAGCAGCCAAGTGGCTTTGCCTTGAATGATTTATGAAACTACAACTCATTGAATTTGAGTTCTTTCTTCATCCAGGTTCAAGTTCTATGTTCATGCTTGCGTCTATTGTCTACCGTTATTATAAATGCACTCGCTCTTAAAGTCTCCTAAAGACAACGAAGACATCAATTAATTTGTTTCATTTCATTTTTTGGCATCCACGTCATATTAATTTCTGCTAACAAATGTCTTAAAGCTTATTTTGGAATTTCTGTGGCACCGTAGCTGTTTGAGGATCCGTTGAGCTGTTTAAAAGCTTCAAAGAACAGCAATAATTTATCTTCATCAGCTTGGTTATTATGGATGTGCAGCCAGGAGGAAGAATAGAAATGAGACAAGTTGTTTACACCAAATTTTGACTCTGGGATCTGAATGTTGCAGCAGAAATCAAGCCTCATCAGACCAGGCAAGATCTTTCCAGTCTTCTATTGTCCTACTGTATTTTTGGTGAGCTCATATGAATTGTAGCCTCAGTTTCCTGTTCTCAGCTGACAGGAAGTGGCACCTGGTGTGATCTTCTGTTGCTGTATCCCATCTACTTCAAGGTTCGACGTGTCGTGTGTACACAGATGCTCTTTGGCATACCTCGGTTGTAACAAGATGTTATTTTGAGTTACTCTTCTATCAGCTCGGACCAGTCTGTCCAGTCTCCTCTGAACTCTCGCATCAACACACCAGAGATCTGCCCTCACTGATATTTTCTAGAGATGGTTGTAAGTGAAAATCCCAGTAGATGAACAGGTTCAGATTTAGTCAGAACAGCCTGTCTGGCACCAAGAACCATGGCACGTCCAAAGTCACTTAAATCAGCAGGTCGTGTCTACATGTTTGAATGCACCGAGTTGCTGCCATGTAATTGGCTGATTATGTAGTTCTGTGACAAGCTGCATAATTGACAATGCACTTTATTAAGCGATAAATAAATCGATCCCCATTAAAACACACCTCAGCTTGTTTTCTGTCACCCCAACCCCTATCTGTATTTGGCCAAACAAATTACAGGTGGCCTGTCTGAATGTATGTAAGTGTTAAGCAAAATAAAATTTAAATAAAATCCAAAAATCTATACTGTATGAGCGCCATAATGAGCCAAGAAACGCTTTAGCGGTTTGGAAAATGTTCTCCCCTGTCCATAATTTCAAATTACTGTCCCTGTGTCTGTGTACAGTAGATTATAATGAGATTTTTTTATTTATTGCTAAAAATAAATACATGAAAAAATTTATACAATAAAGGCAGGTTTGTTTCTTTTCTTGAATAAATTATTAATTGGATCTTACTGTGGAGTCAGTGAAGTGAAACCGTCACAGCTAAGAGCATCAAAATTGGACATATCATTACATATGTAAATACATTTTATAAATAAATAAATAAATAAATAGCACTGTCAGCTACCGAGCTCATCTCCTCAAAGCATCCTCAAGATAAATAAATTCTCAGCAAGTGGTCTCTTTTATTACTGTTCTGGATCATTTCACATTGTATCTCATCACGCTCTGCATTCGCGACCAGCACTTGCTGTAGTTTCAGTGTGTTTTCAGTGAGCTCTGTCTGTTTGTGTTTTATCTTCTTCTTGCTTCGTCTAGGTGCCAATGCATCAGCCCCAGACCAGTTGAGCCTTGCCCTGGCCTGGAACCGTGTCGACATTGCCCGTAGCCAGATATTCATCTATGGACAACAGTGGCCTGTAAGCAAACTTTTTTTTTTTTATTGCATGGAGGCAGAATATTCTGAAGATATGTTGCAAGATTTTTTTTTTTATCCATATATTTGATTATATGAGGGGTGTTCAGGTCAAACCAGGACTTGTAGTGAAATTTCTCATGAATCAAGTCATAAAACCAATTGACATTTAGAGAAGACTTTCAATCACAATATGGTGATGAGCCTCAGTAAAACAATTGAATGGTGCAAACTTTTTAAAGAAGGTCGAATGTCCATGAATGATGATCCTGGGCTTGAAGCCTACTGCAGTCATTCCTGCGCACATTCAGGGAGTGAAACACTCTTAGAAATTAACAGCCTGGTTTGATCACCAAATGCGTTCTGTTTTAGAAGTACAATGCACAACCTCATACTGTCTACCCCACCACGTGCACGTTACAGGAACTATTACAGGGAGTTATTGTCACATCTCCCATACAGTCCTGATTTCACTCCATTTATGTTTCCAGATGTGAGGGAAACTACTTTTCAAGCAGTAGTGAAACACTGGGATAATAGTAGCCTTGGTTGGCTGATAAGACAGTGCTGCAAAAGTATACCCTTAGACCAGACCATAAAAAACAAATCACTGCACCCTGTTCCGCATCACAAGTGGATCATCCAGGTTCGCTTGCATCGCACTTACCAATGAACTGGTGTACTGTATCACATTCACACCTGCACAGCAGTGACTCTGGAGACAATAGCCTTAAACGGGAAGCACCGTTAAGACAGTGCGGCCAACAGAAGTTTGAATATAACCCAAGTGTGGATCAGTTTTGACTCACTCTCATTCTGCAAGTTATTTTGTGGACATTCAGGAAAAAAGTATTTTTCCGCCATTGCTTAACGAATGAAAAGATTGTAATTGCTGTAGTATAAGAAATACAGTATAAAACACTTCAAGACAGGATGTTATTTAAAAATACTTTTAATCCTCACTAAGGCTGATAATTACCACCAGGCAGTGTGTGATGCAGAGGAGTGTGTATTGTGTTTCAGGTGGGCTCTCTTGAGCAGGCCATGCTAGATGCCCTGGTGCTGGACCGTGTGGATTTCGTGAAGCTGCTGATTGAGAACGGCGTGAGCATGCACCGGTTCCTCACACTCTCCCGGCTAGAGGAGCTCTACAACACGGTAATACACACACTCCTGTATGTTCAGTTGGGTGATTCCCAAATAAGATGAGGGTAAATAGAGCCTTATTCAACTGATCCATTTGTTGAAAGCTATAATGACTTTTACTGAGACTGCAAAGTATGTGATTGTTTCAAGTTTATGGAGGGGTCATTGCTGATACAGTGTATTCTATCTTTCTTTCAACAGTTCCTAATGTAACGTGTGTTTGTTTTTTCGCTTGCAACAGAGGCACGGACCATCCAACACACTGTACCATCTTGTCCGAGATGTAAAAAAGGTAAGACTTCTCAATGCATGCTTGTGTGGGTGTTAAAAGGAGAATTTGTAAGAATGCCTGTGCGTGCCTGAGTGTGTGTGTGTGTGTTTCTGTGTGTAAGTGCAGGTGGTAGAATAGGACATAGCACAGACTAGATTTTTTGTGTGTCTTTGGTGTGCGCAGTAGTCGACCCGCCAAGTTTACTTCCTAGCAGCGTTGTCTAAGTAGACACCTTTTCTGTCTCTGTCTCTATTCTTTAAGCTGTCGGCCTAAGCAGTTTTTTTTTTTTTCTGCCTATTTGTCTTTCCAAACCGGAGAAACCTATTTTATGGTTGCTAACATTGTCTGTGTTTGTTAATGTGATCATCAGTTTGGGAGTCTTCAGTACATGTAGCGTCATTTGTTGTAAGACATGAAAAGGCAGCACGAGGCGCGAAGTCCGCACTAACCTGAATGAATTTGCTATCCAACAAATCTTTTGTTATCCATTTGTCCATCTTTTGTTATAGCTTGCTATGTCAAAAATTGTGACATGAGTGTTTGTGCTTTTCACAATCCCATGTTTGACTGCTTTGTTACTGATCCTGCGATATACCATTTGGGGTGTAATGCAATATAATGGCCTGGTGTATTGTGTATTCTTACTGTATCTGTTTACCATTCCAAATACGCTTATAACACTGTCATAGTAAAAAGATTGTGGTTAATGGAGGAAAATTCTCTACGAGTAACATTTACTGTAGATACAAGCTGATAAGAGCCCAAAACAGGCACTGAAGCAGAATCTTGAGCAGCCTTCACATACATATGAACTTGAGTAACATCCAATTCTTAATGCATACAATTCATAACAGCTTTAACTCTTCTGGGGAAGCTTTCCAAAAGATTTTAGGAGGGTGTTTATGGGAATCTTTGACCACTCTTCCAGAAGTGCATTTGTGAGATCAGTCACTGATGTTGGACGAGAAGTGCTGGCTCGCAGTCTTTGCTCTAATTCATCTCAAAGGTGTTCTATTGAGTTAAGGTTTGGACGTTGCCATGTGCACTGGTGCGTAGTCATGTTGGAACAGGAAGTGGCCATCCCCAAAGTGTTCCCACAAAATTGGGAGCATGAAATTGTCCAAAATGTCTTGGTATGCTAAAGCATTTGGAGCTCCTGATAAACAACCCCACACCAGTTCCAACATGACTGAGCAAGGTCCATAAAGATATGGATGAGCGAGTTTGTGTGTAAACTTGACCGGCCTGCACAGAGTCCTGACCTCAACCCGATAGAACACCTTTGGGATGAATTAAAGCGGAGATGGCGGACCAGATCAGACACAGATTTTGGACTAGGCCTTCTTGTCCAAAATCACTGTCTGATCTCGCAAATACGCTTCTAAAAGTATGGTCAAAAATCCCCATAAACACACTCCTAAACCTTGTGGAAAGCCATTCTCAGAAGAGCTGAAGCTGTTATAGCTGCAAAGGGGACGGGGCCAACATCATATTATACCCTATGGATTAAGAACTGGATGTTACTCATGTATGTCAAGTTCACATTCATGTGAAGGTAGGCGAGCAAACCCTTTTGGCAATATAGTGTATGTTGATACACTCAGGCCTGAGAATGTAGGGGCATTTGTGTGCAGTAAAATGCTTGGGACTCCTGGACCATTTGGTAGAATGGCCAAAGCCTACAAAAAAATAAACAGACACTTTAAAAATCTCAACCTAGTCCAATGTAAAGGCTGTTAGCTTCAAAAAGGTACTGTATACTTGGCATACACAGATCTGAATATCCATGCTGTTGAAGGTCAACAGCACATCAAGGCTCTCTCGGGGTTATTCTGATAGCAGAGCACGGCTTCTAAAGGAAATGGAAGTGGCTATGGGCTGGTATATTAATAAAGCGGCAACAACTACGGGCTTGCGAAACAACTTGCATAGTTGCAGTAGCTGTTGCCCAATCACAAGCTCTCTCAGTGAGCTATTAAGGTAAATTCGGTGGTTTGGAAACACATGGTGACCTCTAATACAGAAGCTCCAAAGAGCAGGGCAACAGAAATGTGATTTGATGAGGGATAATCAATGTTTTAACCTCCTCATGGCTTTCTTAATTTCTCCACGGTTCTGATCAAAATCGAATTCTTTCCATTGAGCCAATAACTCTAGCTATAGTCTCCTGTAGGTACTAGGATATATGGTAAGTGATGAATATTTTTAGTAGGATATGGTTTTTGGATATGGATTTTGGATATGGTATAAAGACATTGAATAATATGGAATACTGAGATTATTTGGAAGAGATAGGTACTTACAGTACAATGACCACAAGGTGAGTTCAGGGCACACATCTGGAAGAGGTAGACGAGAAGCCTGGTGTGACATCTCTCCACTGATTGGATGCAGATGTCATTAATATTAGCCCAGTCAGTGGTCCAATTGCTCGGTCCAGCATGGCAGGTTTTTAGAACAGTTCATCATTTAGAAGGATGAGAGTAAAAGGCCAGGTGTGTTAGAGTTCAATAAAACATAATCTACAATTGCTCTTTTAGCATGAAGGTCTAAGTGAGCTGCTGGCAGACACTACAGACACCGTTGTGAAATTAGTGTTTCAGTGTGGTTTGTCCATACACGAGGTCTTGGTATTGTCGCTCACTGTGTATTAGCAGGGTGTTTTTTTCTCTTTTGTATTTTAGTTGTTGTTGCATTACTGGCATACCAATGTTTTAGTCTGTGTGCCTTTCCGAATCCCACCCGTGCAATCCTGTCTCACTTACCTTGTGTGTTCTTTCCAAGCAAGAATATCCAGGGTTCAGTTGGATCTACCTCAAGGTGAATCAGCCAGTCACTTCTTTTCATAGTCTCTTTTAGCATTATGTCAGTGTCTGTATATGTCTGTATGTGAGGATGCGTGTGAGTAGCACGAATGAGCAAATTCTGTCTGACATTTCTTACTTTTTAGCCAACATTTGCCGAGGGTGCGTGCACAAGTAACACTATAACTACTGTCTTTCCCCTCCAGGGTAACCTGCCACCTGACTACCGCATCAGTCTGATTGACATTGGATTAGTCATTGAATACCTAATGGGCGGAGCCTACCGATGCAACTACACAAGGAAAAGATTCCGAACGCTCTACCACAACTTGTTTGGGCCTAAAAGGGTAGGAGACTTAATTATTAATAAATATTTCCTTTCATAATGCCATACCCATCAAGCCGTCAACCATACTCTCTGGGTATCCCTTTCAGACACAGTGACAAAAAGTCAATCATGGGCATGGGCAGATCATTTAAAATGATAATAAAATATTAATATATTTTATTATCATTTTATAATAATAAATTTATAATATAATAATAAAAATGACAGGGTGTAAGTTTGAGCCAGAGGAACTGGGTTCCCTATGCATTCAATGTAATCTATAATGTTTATGTATGTATTAGTTTGACATTAAGCATCTTGGAGAATAGAAAAAGTTATATATATATATATATATATATATATATATATATATATATATATATATATATATATATATATATATATATATATATATATATATTCTCTGTAAATAAAATAAAATCTTAAACAAAGGATTCATTCATCATCATTACCTGTCTATCCTGATCAGGATCAGGATGGTTCCAGGGCTTATCCCAGTAGACACCCATCTATGGCCACAAGCATATACTGTACGCTATACTATATGTTTACTCACTCATTCACAATTAGGGGCAAATTCTTTTAGCCAAAGCATACTCCGGCAGTTTATGAGAAAGGTGGGAGAAAACTGGAGGACCAAAATTCCTGCCAAGTATGGCATTGAAACTTGCTTGAACAAAGTTGTGTTCAAAATCTACTAGGTAAGCAGCACATGCCTGCACCACTTTATTGCATACTAAACCATTTATTCTATTTGCTTCAGGAAATGAGCAGACTGAGACATTGAGCTAATATTGATCTGTGATAAAGTGGAAGACTTATGTTATTTACTCTGTACTCCAAGTACTTGAGTTAAAAAGAGAGTTTTGTCAACAACAAAAAAAAATCATGTGTCCCTCCAAGTGCAGAAGGTGTATATTATTACAATATCTCTTGTTTGTTTGTGCTGACCAAAGTGAGAAAGTATATACTGTAAGATATGTAAACAACTGCAGTAGGTTATAGATCTAATTAAAAAATTCTGAACCACTGGGGTTAAAGATGATGAGGTTCACATAAAGAAGATAAAACACCTAATCAATCCATAGCCATGATGGTTTGGGATGTTTTTATCTGTTTATATGGCAGAGTGGGTGGAGATGTATCTTGCACTGGAGTCATATAAGAAGATTTAGGTTGAGAATGATCAGCCATAACATTAAAACTTTTGGCAGTGAGTGTACAGTGAGTTCATGAAAATTGAAGCAGAAAAAAAAAGGGCAAGCATAAGAATCCGAGTGACGCTGACAAGAGCCAAGTTGTGATGGCTAGACTACTGTGTCAGAGCAACTCCAACCAGCAGGTTGTTTGGAGTGTTCCCAGTATGCGGTGGTTGGGTACCAAAAGGCATCCAAAGAAGGAGAGAGAGAGAGAGAGAGAGAGAGAGAGAGAGAGAGAGAGAAGGAGGTGCTTACTGTACCTGGGGAAGAGCTGGCGCCAGGATGCACTGTGGGAAGAAGCCAAGTTGGTGGAGGTGGAGGCAATGTGATGCCTTGAACAATGTTCTGCTGGGAAACCTTGGGTCCTGGCATTTATATGACGCCTTCATTGCAACAATATTCCTGAATTTCAGCAGACTCTTTCACCAGGAAAATGCTTATTGCCAGACAGCAAAAACTGTTCTGGAGTTTATTTGAGAAACATGACAAAGAGTCGACTATGTTGACTTGGCCCTGGATCTCAATCCACTCAAGCACTTGTAGGATCATGCTTCTGATCCATTTAAGCTTATAGCACTTAAAACATCTGCTTGCCAGATACCACAAAACACCTTGTTTGGGTGGACCTAAACAATATTAGGCAGATGGTTTTCTTATCTTTCTTATCTTATGGCTGATTGGTGGGTACTGAGACAGTGCAAAAGGTAAAGCCCAAAATAGCTGTAAAGGACTGAGCAGTGAAGCGACAAAGCTGCTCCAGATTTTTAGCTCATCTGATCAATATGCATAAAGCACCTGCTAAAGAGATACACCTCACTTGAGTCCTCACACACCAGTCCTCAGGACTGCTATAGTGTACGCGTTGGTATTTGCTTATGGACATATAATATTTCAGTGTGCAAAAAGCATTTCATGCTATTCTTAAATGTCACATTTTCTTGCCGTTATTTTCAGCCAAAGGCCCTGAAGCTGCTTGGAATGGAGGTGAGTATATGATTTTTATAGAGTGTACAATGTTGACTAGGCTGTAAAACATATAATAATATTCTTACAAAACAACGCAAAACAATGTGGTATTTGTCATATTTTTTGTTTAAGTTTTAAGATTAAGTTCAGATTTTTCTTGAGTAGAAGGGACTGGGACTGGATGTTTAAATAGCATCTAGTCCACTGTCTTTATAGACAAGCTGCAAAAGAATGAGGCATAGAAAATACAGACTGAATGCTGAAGTCATCATCTGAATGCTGAAGTCATATGATGCGAAATAAAAAGAAGAAACTAATAAAAGAAAATTATTTAAATAAATAAAATTAAAAAATCATATAGTTTATACACATTGTGTAGCTTTATGAATCCACAAGATACCAAAACAACATCATGAAATTGCCTAAAAACGTAAGAACACAAATACAGGTGTTTGTATTTGTAGAATTAGGGTAAATTACATTTTAATTCTAGTGATGTTTCACTATGTACTTGATTTTGACTATCGCTCTACACTACGACTTAACTGCCACCAATTAGTCCAAACATACTTTGTGTTCTAGTGTCACCTCTGAGTTCCAAGGTATTAAACACAGTACATATAGTACCCTAAAATTACTAAATAGAGGAACAGTGTAGTGTAATAGTACTCTTAAATTCCTTGCTGAGACAGGATGACATGCCAATCCGGCGAGGGCGGCAGAAGACAACGAGGAAAAGAGAGGAGGAGGTTGACATCGATCTGGATGACCCTGAAATCAACCACTTCCCTTTCCCCTTCCATGAACTGATGGTGTGGGCAGTGCTAATGAAGAGGCAGAAGATGGCGCTGTTCTTCTGGCAGCATGGCGAGGAGGCAATGGCCAAGGCGTTGGTGGCATGCAAGCTGTGCAAGGCCATGGCTCATGAAGCTTCGGAGAATGACATGGTGGAAGACATCTCTCAGGAGCTCAACCACAACTCCAGGTGCCTGAGTGGATTTGCAGAACAGTTGGCCTGTTGGTTCTTTGTCCCTTTTTTGCAGATGGGGGTCAGCTGTATGTGTCAGTAATATAGTCTTGTTCATTAATTTTATTTGCAATCCTTTCCTTGCCAAGCGTTTTTCATTGCTATGTTTTAGCAAAACTTTATTTCTTAGAACAGTAACACCCATATGCTCATCTCATAATATCAACCTCTTAACAAACCTTCCCTATCCACATATCATCTTTGTTTTATCAAGCATTTACCTAATCTCTTTGTAACCCTAGGCTTGTTTTGGGGGTCTATTTACAAATCTGCCCACTCAGTGGTGTACCTTTGTTTGGTACAAACCTCTTTCAATTTGCCTTTGTGATTGATAAAGTACTGTACCAAATATAGGTAACAGCAACTGAGTTACCGTATTCAGATACTTTTTCAGACATCCAGATTTCACAATTGTGCCACATTGGTGTCCATATGTTTTTAATGTACCACCTTGCCAATGTATTCACAGACTAATAAAAGACAATATTTCTTCATATAAATACAGATTGATCAGTCATAAAATTAAAACCACCTGTCTAGGCACGGACTCCATGAGACTCCAGAAGGTTCTGCTGTGGTAAGTCCTGTAAGGTGGGGACTTCATGAATCAGACATATTTGACCAGTATGCCCGATAGATATTTGATCAGATTGAGATGTGGAGCATTTTTAGGACAAGTCAGTCTGCAGCAGTATTTAGGAAGGTGGTATGTGTCAAAAAAAACATCTACATGAATGTCAGGGTCCAAAGTCTCTCAGCAGAACATAGGAGTCCATGGCCTATAGAAATCCCTACTAGCTAGCCTTTTTCCCATAGTGTATCTTGGTGCCATGGCTTCCCCAAATAAGTGATGTACACTCATCCAGAAGTCCATATGAAGTACAAGAAAACATCATTCATCGAACCAGGCCACCTTCTTTTTTTGCTCCATCGTCCAATTCTTATGGTTAAGTCCATATTGTAAGCAATTTCAGAGATAGACTGGGTCAGTATGGGGACTCTGGCATGTCTCTTGCTTCTCTGGCTGGTTTCTTGTAGCCTCATCCACAGCAAGATGTGATGCACTGTGTTCTGACTCCTTTCTATAAGTCAACATGGACTGTTTCAGCAATTTGTGGTATTCTGGAGAATCAAAGCAGAAGGATACTGTAGCTTTCTCTCTATCACAAGCGTTGTGGCCATTGGGTGCCCATGATCCAATAGCTAAGAACGGCCCAAAAGACATGCTGTTCTGGAGGTAGTTTAACCCAGTTATCTACTCCTGTGGATCTCAACCGTAGTCCTAGTGGACCACTTGCTCTAAACATTTTAGTCTTTTCCCTGCTCTATCACACCCACTTCAATTAAGAAAACACTGCCATATTGTTGATCTGCTGATTACTTAAATCAGCTGAGATCTGAAAAAGCCCTATAATGTACAGGGCAGGTGGTCCTCTAGGACTGGAATTAAGAACCACTGATCTAGGTATCACCACCTGGCCCTTGTTAAAGTTTCTCAGATCCTAATTTCAAAACATCAACTTCACAAAATTATTTCACTTGCTGCCTGGTTTATCCTATGCCTTGACAGAATGGCTCTGAAATGTGATAATAAATGCTATTCACATGACCCCTCAGTGGTCCTAACATTGTGGCTGATCAGTGTATATATGTGTAAATCACATTCTGTTTGTCCTGTAGCTTGTCCATTTCGAATTCATTTCACATCTAATTTACACCTTGGTCTTGGTGTTGAATGTATGTTCAGACACGCAGTTGTCCGTCTTTGGCTCACATCGACTTTTCTTCTACAATGTTGTTCTCTCTTAGGGAGTTTGGCCAGCTGGCGGTGGAGCTCCTGGACCAGTCCTACAAGCAGGATGAGCAGATGGCTATGAAGCTGCTTACCTATGAACTAAAGAACTGGAGCAATGCCACCTGCTTGCAGCTGGCTGTAGCTGCCAAGCATCGCGATTTCATTGCCCACACCTGCAGCCAGATGTTGCTCACCGACATGTGGATGGGGCGGCTTCGCATGCGCAAAAACTCTGGCCTCAAGGTTCCAGTTTAAGTCTTTACAAAAATGTTCAGAGGTCATACCAAATGAGATCATGACTGGAGTAGTGGCTGACTTTTACTGTATTTCTGAACATGCTTAAACAGATATCTACATTTAGGTATAGCAATTAAGGATAATTTTCCCCTTACCATGCTGATATGGGAGATTCAGAGGCGGGCTCTGAGTGGGAGTGAAGGTGCCGCGGGAGCTCGAGCAGCTCTTTCCCACACTGTCCTCTCACGGAGATCATTCTGGTCACACCTTTAAAGTATCTAGGGTGCATAACATCACCCAATTCTGTGTGCCACTCTCTGTAGTTCCACCACATGACTCTTCGCTGTGTTTCCAGACCTCGGACTGAACTCCGCGCTTCACTTTTATAATGCGGAGAAAGTCCTAGGTCGATTAGCGTTTATTATAGCCTGGTGGCTCCAATGCTGTAGACAGCATTTATATTATTCACACAGATTCTCAAACATATCCCGGA